>VZSV01000047.1:4008934-4040085 GCA_013398735.1 Nothocercus julius
AATGTAGTTAGACTGTAGTTAGATAGTTAGACTGAAGACTATATTTGGATGGCTTTACTTTTGCACAACTTGGATGAACTATCCCAATGACATTAAAGGAATTATTATTTTATTTAAAGAGTCAAGGTAGAAGATTATTTGATATCTGCTGCTTCAACAGCTATACATCAACTGCTAAACTGATGGTCCCTGCTAGTGAAAGAGCTTTAAAATGATAACTAGTGACACAAAATATTCTATCTGATGAGTTTCTTACCATAGTAAAATGGATATAGTTGTTCCTGGTTGAAAGCAATGCATCTGAACGCTGCATCGTTGTTGCCTTGATTTTTTTAATAACCTTTTGTCAGTGTTTCAAAAGGATAATTCTAGAAAGCATCCAACTAAGTAAATGGTTTAGGGTTTTGTTTGATATAAGTTACAATTAACAAAGTGGTGTCAGCAGGTTGGAGATGACATCCTGATAAAGACACTGGACTGGGATATGGAAGAGACGGATTCCAGCGCTTGCCCTCTCTCCCCCATGACCTTGAATGTGTCATTTAAAGCAGTGGTACATTGCCTTGTCTTCTGCAAGACAGGGATAACACTTTTCTTCCTTGAAGAAATGAGTGTTAGGTTATATCTGTCAGTACCTAAGAAACACTATTGCTATTTTTACATTGATAGCAGGTAGCTGGCTCGGGACTTGGTGCAATAACTCAACTTCACAGAAAGGCAGCAGGCAGTCACTGAAATGAAGTAAACTGAGCAGAGGGGAAGGAGCCTGGGACTGCGTTGCTCCGCGTTCCTCGGCAGTTAAGCTGATAGCAATGGTAGGAGTCTAGCAGCGCTGGTTGCTTTTTCTAAAGTCTCAACTCCTGGAATCATGGAAATTTCTGCTTTAAATAAAAAATAATCTAATCTTTGCAGCTTTATTCATTATTTATGAATGCTTAGAATTAGCTATATTGAATTTGGTGTAGCAATGCTCTCCTGAAAATGTGTTAAGCAAATTATGCTCATCTCTTAACTCTTCTATGTTGCTGTAGGATTTTTTTTAATGTACATGTGGGTTGAAGTTATTTTGGGATTCTAAACTGTGACTTCTTTCTTAAAAACTGTCAAAAAAAAAAAAAAAAAGTAGGCAGCCTTTCTTTCTGTGCTGTCAGCTGAGAAGAACTGTTTTTGAGATGGTTTTGATAGGTTTGTGGAAAAGAGCCTCTTCCTGTCTTAATAAGCTGCCTAATAGTCTATTAAGCCATCATCCAGAGGCAGGGTTCTCCCTACCCAGGGTGCGATGATGGGAGAGCAGTGCTGGCATCAGCTCCATCGGTCACTCTGAAATTTTCCCAGTGGCAATGTATTCCAGGAGAATTCCAAGAATTTTTTTCCTAGCAGGCTGGAAAATGCTGGCTTTACTAGCCCTACTATTAATCCTCATTGGTGTTTCATGGAGATATGTTGGACTTTGTGGGATCTGAATACTCTTGAGTTTTAGAGAGCTCAACACTGAATCACATAGCTTAAATAGCTCTCTGAGAGATGTTGTGTGTAGAAAAGCAACAGTGTTAGACTACAGAACTTTTTCCCCCAACTAAGAACATTTTAGGTATTTGTATCTTTATATAGAAATTATTTTTCTCGTAGACAGCACCAAATAGAAAGTGACATCGTAGGAAAAGAAATGGCCAGCTAGCTTTGTAGATTTAATGGTGGCTGGGTTTATCAGCCTGGCATTCTCTGCCTAACACTGCTTTTTTTTTTTTTTTGAGAGAGAGAGAGAGAGAGAGAGAGAGAGAGTGTTTTTATAGGAGACGCATCAAACTTACTGGATGTTTCCCTCACTGTAGCTACTGACAAAACAAAAGTTCAAGTCTCAGTTTAACTAGGCTGTGTCACTCCAGAAGGGTCACAGTGTTTCTATTCAGCTGCTTCCAGATCAAGATCAGAGATATTGGGAGAAACTATAGATTTTATAGTTTGCTTTCCTTTGTCCACTTATTATTATTACTAAAAAAAGAGAAAAGAAAAAAACACTAGCACAGGAACCTGTCTATGTTTTTATTTCTTAGATACCTGTAGTGGAGTCACATACTCAAAAATTTGTCTTTTGCATTCATAACCTTTGTGTGCTCTGAAGAGGCTTATTAAATTTTGAGGCATGCGCATTCAGACTGCTTGATTTAAAACACAGAAATGAAAGTTGTTTGGTGTAAGTGCACTGTGCAAGGCAGGGTGCTTTGTTGAGAAAGTTGTCTTAACTACCTTGTGTCCAGGAAAGCACCTGAGCTCTGCCAACATGGGACACCTAATGGCACATTTTAAGTTGGGCAATTAGATGCAGCAATCACATTTTTGTTAACAACCAGCTTGTGACTAATTCCTTGTGCTTTGTACTGAAAATTTACTGCTTCATTGCAGCAAGCAGGCAAGTCAGCACAATGAAGTCTTTCGTAGTGCTCTGCGTGGCTTTAGGGCTCTAAAAGCCTAAAGCTTTGGGGACTCCCGTACTATGGGGATCTCAAAGTGCCATAATTATGCTTTACCCTATCCTATTAAGGCTTATGAAATATTATTATCCCCATTATACAAGTTAGTGAGGCCCAAAGTGGTTAAGAGATTTGACCAGTGGTGCACAGCAAATCCACAGAGCTGTAAAAATGACTCCCTAATTCTTGATCCCATTTTTGTCCTCTAATCCAAAGGAAATACTTGAATCTGGATTGCAAAAATAAATCTAGGAACTTGTAAGCAGAGACCTGCAGCTTTAAACCTGTTGCAGTGCTTCTGCTGGATTTGGTACACAGAACTGATTAGAAAAATATTTTTCTTAGTTGCCATAAGGATGCATTTATCTGTGGAATTCATACAGCTTTTTATTGTGACCATCTGTTCAAAAAAAGCAGGTAGAAAGGTGCCTTTCTAAAGGTAGAAAGGTGCCTTGAATCTGGATCCAGTAAGTTTTAGAACAAGGGGTGGCTAGGGGACCTTTCCCTAAATAAATCCATAAATATCAATTAAAATTCTACTTGAAGAGAATACTAGTGCAAACAGTGTTAATAGCCCTGAGTTTGTAGCATTTGTAGTGTTAGTCATTTAGTATATGATGAAATAAAAGCTAAATTCATGGCTCAGCTTGTATTGCCTGGGCTGAACAAAATGTAATCAGCCAACAGAGAGGGGAGAGTGAATTTGCATACTCATAATGTCACTGCAAGTGCCTTCCCTGGTCCTGGCCATAGTTTATTTTACTTAAAGCATCAGCCTTGTGCAATGATAGTACTTGTGAATTCTCCCAGCAGGGGCCTCATGCCAGCTTCTAGGAAACAGGATCTGCAAATGCACCGCTGTTCCTGCTTCTGCTTGCTCTGCCTTTGTAGGCTTCATAGCTCATCTCCTCTCTTCATCAAGTAGTTATAACGTGTTTTTTTTTTTTTTTTTTCATCCTGTATCAGAAAACAAATGTATAGGGATAGAATTCTTTTCTGCACATGAATAGAGGAATGGAGATGAAAAGGAAGAGAAGCCTCTTCCTGTGATAGAGAAGAAAAATGCTGTCATTTCCTTGGGGGAGAAGTAAAACTCTCTTCTCTGCACTGCAAAATCCCTCTTCTTGTTGGCTGTTTATTTAATGTATTGTGGATGAGACTGGTGAGAATTTGTGTGAGCAAGTTCTGCAACACTGAATTCTGAGGGATATAGGAGCATAGTATGCCACTCTTCCTGGATGGTGTGGCATCCCTATGTCCCTTTTTTTTACCTTTTTAATATACCATTAATGATTATCCAAAAGCAAATTACTAAAAAAAAAAAAAAAAAAAAAAAAAAAAAACCAAAACAATAATAATACCAGCTGTGACCATTTTTTTTAAAGCAAATAGCAGTTATTATGGGTGGGGGTCCCATTTTTTTCATTGTTGCATGCTGTGCTGTTAATGTCCCCTGAGCACAACAAATATCAATATGAAAAATGAAAACTATCCAGCTGAGAATCATCTGCATGACTTCACTCATGAGAGGGATTTATCTGTCACAGTTTAGAAGAGCCTTAATGAGTACAATTCTGCCAGCGCAGGACTAACTGTAAAGAAAAGCTCCTTAAGAGTTGAACCTTCTGTATTTGTGATTTGTTTACTCAGTTGATTGGTTCTGATTAGTGCTGGAATAATTATAGATGCTTTTTCTAAAAGTAAATTTGAACATCTCTTAAGGGACTGTTTCAGTAGTTGCTGTTGTTTTGCTAAGCTTTTACAAAAGATATCATCACATAATAAAAATTGACCATTTCATAAGCTTTTATAATATCTGAAAGTGAGTTGACTGTATTTCACCTAATGGTCTTTCATTAAAAGCCTGGAATAGAAAAGCAAAATTGTTTCCAGGATTCACATGCATTGATAAGGCCATACAAAGATGGGTGATGTCACAGTTTGAGCATTAAGTATGCTAATGCCTAATGCCATGGCCACTGGGAAACTGCAAGTCCTTAATTAAGTTGTTTTCTTACTCTCCCCTTGCTTTCCCAATTGATTTTTCTCAGAGGAAGGGGGACTATGAGGGATTGATCAGTGGGGCTATGTGACAGAAAGCCGTATGAGTTCCTTGTTAGATTAAGAGTCTTCTCCACAAACTGCACGTCCTTGTGAATTTGCGAAGACAGCATCCCTTCGAATTAGGGAAGGTAAATCATAGTGAAGCCGTGTATTCCAAAACCCGGTTCCTTTTGCTCCTCTAATTTATAGGCACTGGTGAAATATATATCCATTTTACTCTCACAAATACATAATTTTTACTATAATGCTGATATGCAAGAATATGGAAAAAAAAATCCACAGGCATGGGTGAGTTCTAAGCAACCCCCTCTATTAGTTAGGCAGAATTATCAATGTTGTAACCTGCACCTCTTGCTGTAGTAATGTATCGGGGTGGAGCTCGGATGTGTGCAGGGGGGGCTCACCAGCAGCAACGGTGAGGAACCTCTCCATGGAGGAGACATACAGCAGTATCAGTGGACAATTTGGGGGTGGGAGTTCCCCCCCTCCCTCATATGTTCAACTCTAACCTACTCCAGCATGTTCTACAAAGCTCTGTGAACTGTTTTTCAATGGTAGTGATTTGAATTCACAACTCTTTCACTTGCTTAAAATTCTACTTAAAAGGTTTTAGCTGAAATTCTTGATATTGTTACTTTCAATTCCTCTTTCTTGTTGCCTTCCCTACCTCCATGGAAATGCGTGCACAGAACTTATGTTCTGTATTCATAACCTGCAATTGCCCGGAAGGGATTTATTAAAATTCAAAGCGTGCTGATCCCAGATTGATTTCAAACATGAAATTGGGAACTGACTTTGATTTTTATTTGTGTGTATATATCTATCTCTATGTAGGGGTGTGTATGTGTATATACGTGTGGGTGTGTGCGTATATACATAAAAAAAAAAATCAAAGATCAAAATGCAAATTGCTCTGTGAAGATGCATTCTTCTACTTCATCTAGTGAAACAGCAGACTGAATAATACATGAATCTTAAATTTGGAGAACAAACACAAGAGTCAATATTTTAATTTTGATCTTCTTCTTGGTTTTAGAGCATGTGAAAAATACTCAGACTATTTCTAATAGGTGTAATTGATTGTGAGCAGGATAGCTCTGTCCTTCTCCTGATACTCACAGATGTGCCATGAATTGTAGGACAAAAAAATAATAGTCCAGTTTACGTTAAACGAAGCTCAGGAAAGGTGAGGATTATAAATACAAACTTCCAGAATTCAATATTCCCAGTTTTATATGTTTAAACCTTGGACATAGCCTTCTGCTGTGACTTTTCTGTATTAATTTCTTCTGTATATGCTCAGATCTATCACAGTAAGAGATTTAATCTGAATGCTTTTAGTATCAAATAATATTTTTTAAAAAACAGTGTCCAGAAGCCCACGTGTTGACCACGTCAGAGAATATAGACTAACATAGGTGATGCTCATTCTCCCACTTGCTGATGCTGCTGTGAAAGTTATTACGCTTGTTTAATAAAGCCTGAGAGCATACTAAACATTTCAAAAACCACGGTTCTTGTCTGAGTGAAGATGTGGTTAAAGAGAGTTGACAGTTAATTCCATTCATTTATATTCAGGTCCTAATGCATCTGAATTTCACTCTTTGGTTTCCATTTGAAACTTCAGAAAAATGGAGAGCAAAAATTTAGGTGGCCTGGGTTGTGTGCTTGCATTTCTGCCTATCCATATATTATTTCTCCTCTTAAATCTGACTGTTGCTTAAGAGATTTAGAAAGCAACCAGTTCTTTTGGTCCTAATCTAGCATCTGGTTTTATTTTTTGCTCCTTTAAATTAAACTTGTAAGGAATTTTTTCAAGATGAGGTTATATAGCCCTCTTTTATGATAATTGCAAAATATTAGTGAGAAGTACTTTGTGCCAGAGGGATCTGCTCTTTGCAATAGGCCATACACATCAAACAAGTTGTTATTAAAAACAGATTCCTGACTGATAATATCCACCATCTGGGAGCAGTGATTGCAGATACAAAATTGGATTCACCAGGGGAGGTATCTGTGGTGCTTGATGTTGGAATAGCCTTTGATAGAATAGGAAGAAGAGCTGTTTACTGCAGCTAGATTCTGTGAATCTCTTATACGAATCCATTAAAACTCGCTATCATAACCTGGGGACAGTGGTGATAACCCAGTATTTTCCAATATCATTTCAAATCACAGATGGGGGAGGAAGGTTAGATAAACATGCATTTTGCTTTTTTTATCATCACATTTATTTGTTTGTTATTATCAAGTCCTGGCAGAATAGGTTAGAACAGCTACCAGATTAATGACACTTAAATGGATTTCTCTTCGTATACTCTTTGTATACAGAATGTTTGTTTTTTTTCTTTTGAATACTGAGTACTTAGAGCTATCAGCAGATGCTGAGCAAATCTGTGTGACTTATCCTCATTTTCTAAGGCTACAGAAAGATAAGAACTGGGGATTTTTGCATTCCTGTGCTCACACTGCTAGCCCCCAAACCATTAGCTTTTTTTCACTGTGACCTATGTTGAGCTGCCGTTATGTGCCCTTCCTTCTATATGAATGATAAGCTTTATGGCAGGAAAAACTATGAATTCTTTGGTTTGTGCTTCTTAGGTTGTATTTTAGAAACTTGTACTGTTTTGGTAAAGTCGAATTGTTCTAGAAAGAAAAGCTTAACAGAGTTTCCTGCAGGAAGGACTGAAGTAGAACCACCAATGAGAAGTGTGTATCCTGAATCAAAAATGCTTAGCAGGTAGAATTTCATTTTGTGAGAGTATTCAGCAGGCTTTACACAGTGTATGCACCACCATGGATAATACAGTTCTTGCACTTGATATAGAGGACAAGCACATTGTCCCTTCCCTAATCTGCATCTTGTTAAGGTGGTAGTAGTCTGCTCTAAGGCAAAGGACACAACAGCACTTCAGATTCTAGGGTCTGCTTCCTGGTTTTAGGTCTTCTCACTATCTTGTATGATGCGTGGGGAGTGTTAACTGCTGTTGGATGAGATTCCATCCTCTGTTTTTCATAATAGCAAATAAAATCCATTGCTGCAGTCATAGATGGTGCACAAAAAAGGGGAGAGGACACTGCCCTTGATGACTGCAGTGAGAGTGAGGTTTAATACCAAAACTAGACACAGTTTTTATTAAAAGCATAATAATTCAAAAAGAATTCAAGAATTGTGTTTAATTGCAGACTTAGTAGCATGTCTGCAGTGTAACATTTCCTATTCCGTGCAAGTTTGATGAGAAATCACTGTTTAGTTCTTTACCCCATTAAAAAGCAGCCTTTGCTGAGCTCAAGTCGTAATGATGATTTGAAGCTATGCGGGGAAAACAAATCAATCACAGTTTACTATTCATGAGTTGCAACTTGCTAAGTCCCAAACTGTCATATAATGTTCTAGAGCAGAATGTGTTGCGATAGTAATTCATGTTTTATTGCTTATTCGTGCTAGTAAGGTGCCCACATCTCCCTTCGACGTATAAACCTTTGATCTTGTGAAAATGGAGTTCATTTGCTTTTCCTCCCACTGCAGAAGCAATCCAGCAAATACTCCCTGCTCAAATTCTGATTAACTGTCAGCTCAGCTGTGCACAGTAATTTGGAGAAGGAGAGAGATTTAGGGGAAGAGTTAGGCCTAGGTTGCCTCCAGTCTGGGCCCAGTAATCTTGTGTGGTCAAGGCAGTCTTGGCTGCCAGTTACAGGTGACTTTCTAGACTTCATATGCAAAAATATTTACTAGTTGCACCTCCACGGAGCAATTCACTAACAAAAACTGTATTCAGACAGAAAATACATGTTGGAACTGAATACAGCTATACCCTGTCTTCTGTTCAGATCAAGTAAGTGAGACTTCAAAGGTTTTGCAGGCCCATAACTGAAATAGAGTAATTCATTATTTAATTAAATTTATAGGAACCTAATATCCTTGAGACTGCTGCCCCTTTGGTGACTTCCTTAAGGTTGGCCAGCAGGTTAAGTTGTTGTTACAAGGACTGCTGAACACACAGGTACAATAATTGCTTAAGCCTCATTTCCTTAGTAAATTGGGCTAAAAATTGGATGGAGAAACCTACAATTGTTAAGTCTTGCAGAGTGGTACCTTTAATTTTCCACAACAAGGCCCATTAGAAAGAAATGGCATGCATTGGTGGCTGTCCTTCCCCAGCACGTGATGGCAAAATGTACATCCTTTTAACCCTGTTATCTTCGTTCTTTGTAACTGCAGTAAATGTACTGAATTTATGAGCAGCAGAGGATGCAATATTCTGAGCCTGAACAATTCTGCCTTCTCTCTCACCAAAAGCAGCACAGTGGAAGATACTTGAAAATTCCCTGCACATGCTCGGAGCTTCACCATACTAAGAAGGTCTCACATATTAATATGATAAATCTCTATAGATAAATGTATGTAGCATCCGTATGCAGTTAGTTGTTCTCACAGACCAGCCTGTGCAATAGGCATTTCCCCACTCTCATCTCTGCTTTCATCTAAAATTTTAACAGTCGAGGACTATGCTTGTCAGAAAAACATTCATAGGAGAGAAAAAAAAATTAAAAGAAAATTTGCAGAAATAGAGATGTGTGGTGTAGGGCTCTTCTCATTTAAGGTTAAAATTATCTTGTGATTCTTTGCTTTCTTTCAGAACTACTTGTTAAGGCCGTAAAGCTACACTGAAAATTAAGCTATTTACAATTCTAGTTGTAATATGTGGGTATGAATGAAGTCACTGAAGTTGCCGGTGTGCTCCTGCCTAGGCTAAGCTACTGAAGGCGTCCTATTGATACACTAAAATAATGATTTAAGAGGCTGCACGTGTGGGACCTAGGCCTACCTGTGGCCATACTATCAATTATATATATGCATATACTTGTTTATTACATAAAATACTCATATATAATTTATTTATTTTATATATATATATTATATATATAAATTATTTTTATTTTGGGGCTTTTTTTAATCCCCAAGGTGGCTGGGGAAGCCACCAGGCCGCAGTTGCCTAGCAACCCGCGCAGGCCCAGGTGAGGCCATTAAGGAGCGCGGGGAGGGCGCGGCGCGCGCCGTTGCCTGGCGACCGAGCAGCGCGCGGGCCGAACCGGTGCGAGCCGGTCTGGGACGCTTCCCTTCCTCCTCCCCTGCCGCTGTGAGGACGCCGGCCAGGAGGCGAGTTTAGGCTGTGAATATAAGAGTTTTGAGTGTATTTTTGTTGTTCTAAAGCAAACTATGGACTGCTTTGCAATTTCAGTTGGTTTTATGCAATAAGATTCTCAGCGAAGAGTCTCTCTTTGTGTTGGTGTGCCTGTTTTACAAGTGGTTTTGCACCAGCCTCTGCTGCTTGGAAGTAGGTTTGTAAGGAAAAATATTCTCTGGAAGGATTTTATTTATTTTTAATTCATGTTTTGCTGTTTAATTTCATCCTTCTTTCTAGAATCTGCATTGTTGAGGGCTGTGTCAGATCCTGTCAATCTCTTGGGCTCTGTTGGCAAATGAGCCCTGCCTGGTGTGTCAGGATTCCAGGCTAGGTGGGCTGCTGTCTTTACCGAAGTCAAAGAAAAAGGTTTAATGCAATATAAGAAAATAAGGAAAATTTCTATGAGAAGGATTATTGCCATCTTGTTAAGACTTGCAGAATTTGACCTTTCTGCACTATGAGTTTCTTTTTCTGTCTCCCCCTCTTTTTTTTTTTCTTACTTTTGCAGGCCTCTTTGACCTGCAGTGTATTGCTGTTAGCACCATAATCTTGCAACCAGCAGTTCAGCACGTAATTAATAGTAACATCCTTCTCGTCAGGGACCATCCTTCCCCAGCGGGTGCTCTTGTTTTCAGCTGCTTTAAGGCAGGATTTTTCCACATCATAAAAAACTTACTTGTGCAGAAATACAGTCTTTGCTCTCGGCAAATATTTAAGAAAAAAGGAGAGGAGGAAAAAAAAAAAAGGAAAAGAGAGAAGACTCGACTGCTAGGAGCCTTGTGACGCGTCCCTGTTCAGCTCGCCAGGAGCTGGTGCTGTGAGCAGGAGCTCGCCCTGGGCGCTCTGCTGCCAGCAGGTGACATACCGATAGTTTGAGTGGCCTCCTCGTCTTCCTTAGGCAAGAGCTCCTTGGGTAGATGAGAATGAATCTAAGCTTCCCCATTTTTTTTCTTTTTTTTCTGTTTAACAGCTGTTCCTCAGCTGTCACTTGAGGACTTGAGGGAGGTTTTCAGTGTAGAGTGGGTTTAGAAGCAACAGGGCAGGCCCAGACTCCAGGAAATTATCCTTCTTTGGTGAATATGAGATGCAGCACTACTGCAGGTTATTCCAGTGTTGTGTTATCCACCCACTCAGATGCTCTGGGAAATGGCATTCCTTGTATTCCTGCTGTTTTCCTTGTGTGGGAGATCCATGTTTGATACAGCCTGTGGTCGCAGCCCTCAACATTCCTTCCCCAGAAATGTCTTGAGTATCAGACCACAAACAACACATAATTGTGTCTTTCTCATTAAATTCTCTCTTGGGCTATTGCATCAATTCCATAGAGTCAGTATATAGTATCAACTTGATGTCTTTTGATGTTGCAGTGTGCCATTATATCTAATATACGGATACTTTATCAAAAGACGATGTCTGTCCTTACCTGTTACTTGATACAAATCACTCAAGTGCGTGGCTTTTAATTGGATGGGAATATTCCATGATTGCTTTACCTGAAGATGCATCGTATGCCATGGGGAGCCAGTAACTCATTTCCTGTTGTGCACGGTGATGAAATACCTAAATAACAAATTGTCATCCCAGGGACTGATTTAGAAGCATCAAACAGGCAAGAAACAGCTTACGTTTCCTACTCAGCTTTTAAGGAGAACTGGTGGTAAGTGAGTAAGTTAGGGAGAGCTCAGGATGTATTATACAGGTGAAATGCAATCACCTAGAGGATTATGCATCAAGCAGAGGGAAGGCTATATGCCCATTATATGAGAAATGAATTGCAATGCAAAGCACAAATTCAGGCTGTAATGTGATTTGCACCCTTAATTACATTGGGCTCATCTTGGGACCAACAGGATCTTTACTGTTGATTTCGGTGTGAACAGGACTTGACCCATAAATTGAAAAGTGGTGCTTATGTTTATTTTTCAGCTTTAAAGAGATTAATTCTTCAAAGAGACTTAACTAAGGTGACAGCAGATCTATTCATGACAAAGGTCTATTCTTGTGGAGTTCATTAGCGCAATTGGAAGACGATGATAATGCCATTTAAGTGAGAACTCTTGATAAATGCTTGGAAAAAATGTCTTGTTAACAGGAACCAATGAGCTAATAACTTGAAATCAGGCCGGTAGGACTTACTACATCTAGAGATACTTGAAGTTAGAGAAGTATCAAAAATTTAAGCACAGGAGAATACTTTTTTTAAAATTCCAAGTGAAACTAAGAGGATATGATTGTGGCTGGCCTTTAGTATGTTTTACCTTGCAAAGTTTATCCCAATTTCGGCACTAGCTTTGTGAGCAAAATACACAGTTCTGTTAAGTACACAAAATGTTTGATGTTAAATGAGAATTTAAAAGACAACCTGTCTTATTTGTAGAGTTACAGAAGTAGATTATGTTGGTATGATGTGCTTGAACAATGAAGATAGGAATAATAAGAGGTAGGCAGTGATTACAAGAAGTAAGGCTGTGCGAGTGTTTTGCATTGAGCAATAACTGAATAACTTGGTGCTCATAAGAGTCAAAATTCCCTTTACAGATATCTTAGAAAAGCTCGTGTTTTGCTTTTCTCCCCCTGCTGATGGGAAAATGCAGAGTGAGCTCAGTGGTATGATTCATGCCCCTTTTTAATTGCAGAATTGTGCTAAGATATGTGCTACAACATTCATTCTGCCAAGGCCCTGGAGTTTTTGGTGTTTTGGGAAGGAATTGTCATTAAAAAAACAAAAGGAATGTGGTTTTTGTTTCATGCAGCCATATAAATACTTGCAATGACACTTTATAGGTGTAGCAGTGTATGTTGAGAGTAAAAAGCAAAACCCCAGAACAGTTTAATGTAAAGAAGACTTTTTTTAATTAGGGAAAAGAAGTTGGCATTTTACCTTTGGTAAAAGGCTGAAGGCTTTAGACACTGTAGAATTGCAGATGTGTGCATCTGTGCATTAGCATCATGCGTATATCAGTGTGTGTTTTGGACAAATCTATTCTGCATGCTGTTCCGGTTGCATTTTTCTAATCCTTATGCAGAATGCTTACCTAGAATTCTGTTTTAATTAATGAGTCACTTCTGCACAGATTTGTTCCAAAATAAATCCCGTTGCAGCTGAGTTGAGATGCTAAGTACAAAAGATCTAGGGGCTTCCCCAGCAGCTTACAGCTGCAAAAACAGATAGAGCTCTTCAATTTCCTTGTCAAAGTGTGCTCCCACTGAATAGAGTAATAGAGTATATTTATTTATTTATTTATTTATTTTAACTGCTTTTAAGGTTGCTGCTGAATAATGTATCTAGAAATCTAAAATAAGCGAGTCACAACAGTTTAGTTTCTGAACCCCTGATGCTGCATGATTGAAGTCAATGGAGACCTTGACGTTTGCTTCAATGAATGCAAGATCAAATGCTAAGGAGATAATTTTATTGCATTTTGAAACAATGCAATATGGCACATCTATCTTTCAACAATACATACAGGTAGACTAGCAGACTCTAAGCTGCATTGTTTATTGTTTTTTTTTTTTATTGCTTAATCTATGATTTATTTGCTCCAGTAGCTGTCTGATGAATTCCTTTTCATTTGTTTGTTTGCGGCTCCTGAGCTTCAAAACTGAAATAAACCTTCAGGACAATAATTAACAAGTCATTAAATTACTATTTCTGTTGAATATTTGTTTAGAATATGTAAGATTTTGAGTTTTGCTTGGATCAGTTTACTGGGAAATGAGTCCTCTGGTTCTTACTTGGGCAAAATCCACTTGCTGAGGATTTATTGAATGGATATTGAAAGGGGATGATTACTGCTATTCCCTTCTGTACAGGTGTCCACCTATGTTTATACCCCAAAAGGCATCAGTCTTGATAAAAGTTACTTAAAACTTAGCTTAAATCAATCCTGTCCATGGCTCAGCTATGTCTTTAAGAAACTTGCTTGTCTTGAGCATGTTGGGGTTATTTTCTCTTTGTTTTCAAGTAAATCTTTTATTTTGGTTTGTCTGCATGAAGTAAATGAGAGTTTTTTGTTTTGTTAAATAACAAGTTTCTTTAGTTTATATGTGTGCAACAATTCATGTAACAGACTCTTGAAGTGATTAATTTCTTAATTAGAAACATACAGCTGGATAAAGGAAAGCTTTCCCCCACACACCCTCGTTTAAGAAGGTGTTATTAAACACTTAGTCCAAAGCAGGTAGCCTGAATAGCTGGTATGTGGCTTCTTTGGCTTTCCCTTTTTATAAGAATGGAGTAATTTCTTGGTCAATCTCCAGAAAGACTGTCTTTTTATTAGGTAAGTGTTGAAAAATCTGTGATAGTATCTCTGCTTGGTCATTATTCAGGCCTTTACCATCTTGTTATGGATGGCTGGGATGTTTTTTTTATTGCTTCCTACAATGTGCTCTGTCTTTTCATTTTAGATTTCATCATTTTGCATTTGTCTTTAGTTTTTGATTTAAGCACATTATATCTCAACATAAGTGATATAGCAAAGTGCAAGTCATTTTTTAATATAAGCTTACTCTGTCCTAGAGCAGGCAGATCTAGATGCCAATTACCTAGGTTAACTCTGCAGTGAAAAATGTCCCCAAACAATACAAGTTCCTCATGCACGATTGAGTAGCTGATACTGTTCCTCCTGTAGATTAGGAGAAGAACATATCTATGTTAGCTTGAGGGAAAGTGAGATTTAGGTGGGGTATCTCCTGTTTAAAAAAAATACCTTTTTTTTTTTTTTTTTTTTTTTGGTTCTATACTTTCTAAGTAGATGTATTTTGGTTTCAGAAGGCTTTTGTTCAGTGTCACTGGTTGTAGTTCTGAAAGCAAAGAAACCAGAGGTATCCCGACGCCATATGTTTAGTGCATACAGGATATGCGCTATGTAAATTCAGGTGACTAAAACACGAAGTATATTCTGTGTCATATTGTGTAACCAAAACAATACAGTTCAATAGTGGGTGGTAGTTTTGCTGTCATCTTATGCTTTTTGGGTATAATCTACTATTTATTTTTAGTTCTCAGTGTAACCAGCAGCCGGATTCATTGCTTTATCGTTGACCAGTAAACTAAAACTGAAGACTGACAGCTTTTCCTGTGGGATCAGTGGCAATTAACTTAATCCTGGTGTTGATGATTTTGTAGCCTTGCTCCTACAATACAAGCTTATCTTGTGCGAATCAAGAAAGCCCTGGGCAAGCTCTTTGACTTGCTAATGGCATCATATATATATATAACATATATATATTCTGTGAAAAGGTCTGAATTATATAGATGTTAGACTTAGTATGTGACAGACATCACAGCAGCATTGATACATCATGGTCAGGATGTCATCGTGGTGGAACGTGATATGATTGCAATACAGTCTGGTTGAGAAGGCTGTAATTAATGCTACCTGAATACTAATACAATGTGACAATAAATCTGCCCATGACTAGGTTCTTTGGAAAGGGTCTCTGCCTTACTTTTCATGCCAGGCTTCACTTATCATCTTTATGGGTTCCCAAGTGCATCATTTTCTTGCACATCGTAATTTCCTGCATTAAAGTAGCACATCTGACGGTTGCCATAGCCAAGGCTGTGCTGGTGTTTTCATTACAGAGCCCATTTCTCACAGGCTTGTAGCTCTTCTGTAAAAGGGAAACTGCCTTAGGCAGACAGCTGGCCAATAGGTTCTTCAGTCTGTCTCTTCTCAGCCCAGTTGTGCTAATGGGTTGGAGCCTTTGACTGCCTTTGTACCAGGGCAGGTTCCTAGAACCTTGAGGGAATTGGTCCCTAAGCGTATATGAGGGATGGCTTCTGTGACTTTACAAAAAGAAAAATAAAATCAACCACAACTTTAGGTAGACTTTTGCCTTATGTACGTACTAGTTTATATTTTCTGGCTGCATTGAGAAGTCAAAACTAAGAGAAATAAACTGAAGTGAATCAAAATTGCTGTCCAGTTTCTCGAAAGGCATATTTCCACTCTGTAACCATCCCTGTCCTCACAGGTTGATGTGTTATCACTTGAGGAACTGTACAGTCAATCAAGATGAATAGTAAGTGGCATCATGCAGAATCAATCTTTTCTACTTGGTGACAACAGCAACTGACACAAATAACAACAATTTGCAAAACCAACCTAGTTCCTGCTTCAGTTTGCTTTCTGTGATGTGGTTGGACATTTGGACATGTGTTTTACTTAAAATGATAAAGAATTGGAGTAATAACGTTGGTGGTGTTTGATGTTTTGGTGAGGTTTGCTAGCCATGCTCTACTTGTTCTTTTGGTCGGTATGTGAACGTGAGGAGATCTGTAATGCCAGTGTTCTCGGTGGGCCACCTGGAAACCATGGAACTTTGAGAATCTGCAGGTGTTAGAAGAATTCAGTGTCCATAATAGATCATTCTATTAAACTGTATGCTACAGTGCAGTTGATTAACAGTCCCTTGAAACAGGTTGTTGCTGTGTAATTCCTGAATATTGTCACCTAAAATAACAAAATGATGTTTTATGAGTCTCAGGTGATTCTTGGGACTTGGCATTGCCTGATTCGGGGTGGCTGTTTACCAGAAATGTACAGGTGGGCTTAGAAGTCATAAATAGTCTAAGGAGCTACCAAAATAATTGCTAATCTTTCTTAAATATTTTCTTCCATGTTGCATCTGCTCTTACAGATAGAATTTATAATTCTTTCATTTCTCTATGCAGTGCAGTGAACTGAAATCAGGTTCCTCATATGCAGAATACCAAGCAACAGTATTCACAGTCAGCCTCTTCTAAGCCAATATACTGGTTTTTTTTTTTTGTTTTTTTTTTTTCTCCTCTCTCCCCAGTAAGTTAACCAAATGTTAAGTACTTTGAGAAGATGATTGAAGAGGCCACCCTGGTAAATGATTTTGACCTCATCATTTACTTTGAAGACAGGCTGTGCATCCAGACCATATTCTTGTTCCATCTCACTGAGAATGTTCTCCATTTATAGGCCATGCTTATGTTTATTTTAAGATTTTCCAGCAAATTGAAAGCTGGATGTAAATAGCTGCCTGGGGAAGTAAAAAGATTTTAAAGGAAAACAAACAAAAATGCAATGGATAGTTTGGGGAAGGTGGACCAGTGCTATAGATGCATTTAAGAATAGTGGTGGCATTTTCTCTCTCTTCCTGATACTTGTGAATAGTATGTTAAATGGATTTTGGTACGCACAATGATTTCCATTTTCAGTCCTGAAGTAATTGACTTTGCAGTATGTCTTGGTCTTAAATATGTCCTAACATGTTTTGTTGCTATATTATTGTTTTTTTTTCCTTTAACGGTTATCAGTACCACAAGTTAAGCTTTGCATTTAATGACACTTAAGTAACAAGCATTTTCGCTTACTGTGGGATCATCATCATCAATGATAAATCAAATATTTATTGTATTACTTAAATGTAAGCCAAAATTTGCTTTTTGTTTTACCACTTAAAGTGATAATAGTACTCAATAGTATGGGTTCCAGACAATATTTATTGATATTTTTGTTGGAGGGAAGATACCAAATGGAAGAAAATTAACATAGGCAGAACAGCAGTGGAAAGATAGATGAGATTTTTGACCTGAAACTCCAAGTTCCCACCATACTCCTGTCACCTAAACAGTAGTTTGCTGCTTATGTCTTTTTCTATTTTTTTCCCCTAAACCAGAATTGTTTCTCTAGGTAAAAGAAGACCAAACTTGATCACCATATATTTTTTGCAAACTGTTCATACTCAGAATTTTTTTTTTCCCCCTCTGTCTTTAAATTCACTGATTGCATTTTGGCTATATGCCCAAAATAAAGTGATATACTTCCAAAATACCCAGTCTCAACAACTCCACAAACAAGTTGTTTTTATAGTCTGTTTCCAACATGATTTACCATCTAATACTTCATCTGTCAACATGGCAGTGACAGCATTTCATGAAGAACATCAAAGGGATAAAATTTTAGGCTTTCCAGATTTTTCCATGGTTACTTTATATTTTTTCTTCTTGTGCTCACTACAAATAATAGATCATTTTGTGCCAAAGTGTTTGCTCGTTTCTGTGCTACAGTCTTTCTTGTTATCATGGTGTCGACCCCAGCACATTTTATTTAGTTTCTTCAGACTTGGTGAACTATTATATGGGCTATTTGATAGCTGTCAAATCTAGTAAGATCTGATTCATGAAGGAAGAGTTGCCTATAAGATTCCAGTCATAAAAAGTGATGAGTGCCTTCAGTGATTTAAAGGGAACTCAGAACTAGATACATTCCTAAACATGTGTTCTAAGGTCCTAAGCAATTGATTAAGCAGAAGTAGTCATGCTTGCTAAAGACATACCAGGTATTATTATTATTATTTGTATACCAGTGTGATTGATTTTCTTTCAGTTCACATCTGCCATAATTTTTGCATCCCAAAGTTTGGATTTCTCTAGAAAAAAAGCTTTCTGTTTTGTTTTCTGTGTCATTTTAGGATTTTTTTTTTTAAATTATTTCTTCTCCTTAGTAGTGAATTGTGATCTGCTACAGTCCCTTGCTGAATACCTGTAGCACAGACAGATATACCCACCCAGTTACTACAGCTGAACTACATGCACAAGCAACGCAATCCCCATGTTCAAATTGATTTTCCTGAGTTCTGATGTCACCATGATAGCTGCTTTCTCCAAGATACATTGAACATCATCTTACTTAGGGCTCACATAGTGTTTGCAACATTTATTTTCTAAAATGTTAGCAATTATGAATAAAAATTACTGTAAAACTTGAAAACTTAAGTCAATTGCAGGTGATGAATGATAGTACTATGTCCACAGCCACACTGCTTATTCCTGTTCAGTAAGTATATAATGAAGGTAAAATAAACTTCTAATCAAGAGCACGTGAAATAGCTGCGCTTTATTTTTTTGTTTTTGTCCCCCCCCCCCCCCGCCCCTTTCTTCTGTAATTGTTACTATGCTTGTATTAAATAAAAGAGCTCCCATTCCAACGGAAGTTGGAGTGGAAATAGTGTTTGCTCTCTGCAGCTATTGCAGTATTCAAATTGTGGGAGTGTGAAAATCAAGTAAAATGACAGGGGAAAGGAAAAGTCACTATGTGTAGGCCAAAGACAGCTGAAAGAAATGTGCAGAGATTTATTATGTAGTGGGGTGGGAATACTCTCTTTAAAGGATTATTCTCCAATAATCCACTTCTTAATAGCTGATATTTTCTTATTGACTGCTTATTAAAAATATGGTTAAATATGTTGGGCATCATGAGTAATGAACTTTTATCTCTGTGGAAACATTCTAAATATGGATCCTGTTATAATAATCATGTCACAATCACTGAAAAAGTTATGTTTCTGAAGAAAAAAAAAGGTGTTTTTATTTTACTATTTTGTTCTATTATTTTGAAAGACTTCAATGCTTTTGGTATCTGTAAACATTTGAAATCATGCAGTGGGTACCACATGTAGATAATACTGAGAAAGGCTTTAAAATCATGCCAGAAAGAACACTGTATCTTCTTAAGGAGTTTTATTTTTTTTCTCTGATTGTAAGAATGTACTTTTTGAGATTTTAAATACATACTTGTACTACTGTACATTAATACAGTCTGCACAGTAAATACAATATCTGTTAATGTAGGCGTATAGACTAAGTAAAAGTGCCTGAATTGCCATGTTCAGAGTAGCTAACAGTGCCTACCAGCGGATGCTTGTGTTTCTGCAGCTGTTTTAACCTGCATCTCTTCAGTTAATCAGCGCAAAGACAGAGGAATTTGAGAGGAGTTGCGAGAGAGCACTTCTTTCAGAGATGTGGACAATTCTGGTTTTATCTCCTGCTAATGCTAAGGGAAGGAGGAGTCCTCATCTGAATGAAATGTGCAGTTTAATTTACCAGTGCTGCACCACATAATTTCAGCTTAGTCATCTGGCCAGAATTTTGGGGGCAGCTGCTACCAGTATTCATTATTTTTCAAGCTTCCTTCTTCCATTTCTGAAGAAGTAATTAAATCTGGTGGTTTTTTAGTAAGTAAACATCATAGAGTCCTAGAATCTAGAATGCTTAATGTTGGAAGGGACCTCTAGAGATCATCTAGTCCAACCCCCCTGCACACGCAGGGTCACCTAGAGCATGTGGCTCAGGACCCCGTCCAAGCGGGTTTGGTAGATCTCCAGAGAAGGAGACTCCACAACCTCTCTTGGCAACCTGTTCCAGTGCTGTCACCCTTACTGTTAAGAAATTTTTCCTTAAGTTCATGCATTTTGAAAGCCTTATGAATAAAAAAAAAAAAAAAATTAAACTCTGAACTTTTTGTTGTTTGCTGACCAGAGCTTCAATTAAAAAGAAAGTAAGAATTTCTTTCTGAGACCAAAAACCTAAAGGGTCTTTCTGTATCTCTACGTTGTATATGTATAGCATGTACCTATGCTATTGGTAACATTTTGTTCTACAGCTGAATTATAATTTAATTTCCTATTATGAGTTGTTAGATTTTAAGAATATTGAACCATTATAAATGCTCAAACTACTTAGAAGATTGCACAGTATTATTAGTCATCCGGCAAAAACGAAAACTGGAATGTCTGTTGTGATGCTTTGGAAAGGAAACAGCAGAGTTCAAAGCCTCTCTAACTGGGTTGTTTCTAATTCCTTTACAGTAAAGTGTACAAGCTTTTTTAAATTAAACATCTTTTTACAATTGAGAAATATTTTTCTTTTCGTCTTTGCGTTTCAAATACTCAAGGTGAGGAAAACTACATTCTTTGTTTATGCTGCCTACAGATCTCTCTGATGTGCGCTTACCTGCTCCCTTCACTTGGCCAGACCTGGCAGAGCCAGCCTGAATGAGACATGCTTCAATTTGTGAATGAAAAGAAATCTTGCATCCAAAAAGGAGGTCAAACTGGATAGCTGCTTTCAGCTCTATGGAAGCACTTGGCAAGTAGATTCTACTCAGTGCATCAGATTGTTCAGATTTTGTTCACGCTCCCAGATCCCTTTGTGCAGGACACGTCTTCAGTTCCATTCAAGTCAGTAATGTGACTGATGCATTTGCCTTTTTGTGAAGTGTAAATTCCCCGTTCCTTCTGTAGAAGGTATCAAACCTTTGCTTCTTTATTTGAATATGTTTATAGGACTAGCTTTGTTCCTGCTGGGAATTCATTTTTTCCACTTGAATACCACTATAAATTATATGTCTGAACCTGATTATTTGTCAGTTTTAGTCAAGGCAGGTCATGAGCTGCTTTTGTCCTACAGTCCTGCACAATGAATAACGGAGTGAGCAACTCCTGACAGTTATTACAAGAATTTTGTCTCTTCTGTTGGCAAATTGCTTGTGAACAGATGGCAAAATTTTAGGGTTTAGTTAAACATCAAAGTTTTCCTATTCTGACACCTGAAACAATCAGATCCAAAGCCAGTTGAGTAAGCGTAAATTTACTGCCAGTACATGGTGGAATAATTTATTCTCTTCAGTCCTCCTAGATGAGCTGAATGCATAAGTAATATGAACTTTCCAGCAAAGGAAGATTTTTTTTTTTTTTTTTTAAACTTGGGAGTTCTCTGGTGATTTATTTTGTGGCTATGCTTTGGTTACTACAATTTGTGTTTCACAAACATTCCACATTCTTCAGCTCTGGTGTGATTTAACTACCACTGAAGTAAAAAGCCGTTACTTTTTATGACTAGCGCAATTATTTTAAGCCAGTTAGTGTATATACTTTTCTGTGATGACACACATGTCAGGTGGTGTGAGCTCCACCTGAACCTTTCTTCCCCTCACAGCCTTGCCCAAGACAATACTCAGCAAAATTCCTCAGCTAGATAATTTTAATTGCACAATATCTTTGATTTTCGTTGCAGAAAGCAGAAAACTGAGGAAAGAAAAGTGTTTTAACAAAAAAACAACAACAACAACAATAACAACAATAAAAAAAAAAACTCTACCTGTTATATACCACAGGAAGACATTCATTTTAAAAAGTTTTGGACACTTTGGATACAAACATGTTTTTGTATTTACATGAAACTTTAGCGGGGATACTTGATTCCATTGGTGGTTTCTTCTTGTACCCAGAGCCATCTAGAAGATAATCCCAGACTTTGCCTAACCATTGAGGCAAAGGTAATAATGCATCTAACACTGAGAATTAGGATCAGGTCCTCCCTCTACAATATCTTTTGCTGACATAAGAAAATCTGAATGTCTTAAGCCACTGAATTAATGCTTAAATATATTGACTTAAAATCTAATTTGCATCTTTTTTGTAAAACAGTGCCTCTGAAACTTACTATTGCATTCAGTAGAGAACTAGACTTTGAATTATTCCTAAACATTTAGATTCACCTTTGCATTCGTTTTTTTTTTTTTACTTCCCTTGTATATTTTCTGAATTAACTGCTTTATTAAAGTATGTGTATTCATGCAAGTTTATTGTTTTGTAGTACCCGCTTTTCCTCATAAACAACACTAAGCATACTGATTTAGAAACACTACAGATAACTTATCACATAAGATGTAGCAAAGTGCTTTTTTTGGGGACCTGTTTGGATTGTAGTAGTGTAATAGTTCATTTAAATACATTGCCTCAGTGCTGTCAATCTCAAACAGGGTTTGTGTTTATTTTAATGTGCTAATATAACCTCTGCTATTTAGGATAAACTGAAAATGTGGATGGAAACGTATAGCTGAAATGTATACTCTTTATAAAAGAATAGTGTCTGTTATATTACCAGCATATGTTCCTTAAATGATGATTACAGACAATAGCTTGACAATCAATTTTCTCTACTAATGCAATTGTTTGGAAGCCAGATGGCTATTAAAACCCACAGCAAACTATATAACTTATCTGTTTGCAAGATTTATTTTCTAGAAAGTGAACGTGATGCATATTTAACAGGAGAAAAGACGCTGTGGAAAATGCCAACATTTATTTAGTTTGATTCATGTTACTGTGCACAGATTACTGAGACAGATACAGGCGCAAGACACAATCTACCCTGGTACAGTAACTTATGCAGAGGTTTGTGTTGCTCTGCTTAGTGTTCTCTGAACATTTAAGGTAGACAGTTTGCTGTGGTCCTGCACTTTCCATGAATACATGTTTTGTTCTGCTGCTGTTGAAAGTTGTTTCATATAGGTGTTGGGATAAGTTTTCTTCTATACTGCCATGAATCCAGGTATAATCACATTTGTATAAATAACTGTGTATAACGAAGATGATAGAATAAGTTAGTATAAGCACATTTTCTTTATTAGCTTTTGGTAGAGCAGAGTGTCAGATTAGTATGGACTAAGTCATTATTGCCTTCAGCAAACTGAGAAAGCTAGATGCAGTCAATTTTTATAGTTAACTGCATGGGCTTTTCTGTTTATTTAATAAAATGTGTTGATACATTCATGTGCTTTTCAGAATTGCTAAAGCAATGTCAGCTCCCTTAGCACAGAATATATCTAAGGATGTTATTGGCTGCTGAGACTTTCTTCACGGTTATGTTTAAGTGTCTGAGAACCTCCTAGGACAAATGCTGTGAGTGCCAAGCGAAAACAGGGTTGCAGTTCTGAAGTGGTGGGCGGGGAAAAAGCAAAATTTATTGTGGCAGTTTCCAAATGTGTCTGTGATGTTTGAGCTGTTTGCCTTTTTGCTTAGGGAACAGACATTTTCCATTCTTTCTTTATTGTGAAGACCTCCCATCTGGAGTCACTAATTGAGTTACATCTCATAGTGTGTATTGCAGAGTTATTCCTGTGACCTCTTCAAGTTACTTCTTTCAAATGCTGGAAGCAGGTATTTTGCAAGTAACATGGCTTGGGTTTTATCTTGCACAACAATATGAGGTCTGTGAAATCCAAGTTTGGTGTAAAATGATGCTTCACTTGAAATCTAAATTTCTGAGAATACTTGCTCGTTGATATGATCATTCTTTATACATGAAGTGTAAAATACTGTAGTGCTGGGAACGGGGTGGTTACACATACAGGGGTCACATTAATTCTGTGAGTGTGTTTCATAAAAGCTTATCAAGCACTTGTCATACTGAGCATAACTGTGGCCACTGTTGGCTCATACGAAATGCAGAATTGTAAAAGCTGTCACCAAACAATACTGAGTTTTGGCTGCAGTAGGAGAAATACTTTTCACTTATGTACTGTCTATAACCATATCAAAATAGCAGTCACCTGCTGTCTCTTCTAAGTCATTTAAACATTACCTGGTAATAGTATTTTTTTTCTAAGGAGTTTTACTTATTTGAAAGAACTGTAGTTTAGTTTTCCCTTTGTCCTCCCTTCAGTAACTGAAAATTATTTAAGCTTTAATTGCAGAGTACTGAAGACTTAATCTTCAATTGAATCTTTGAGAGGTTGACTTTCCTCTGTTTTGTGATAACGAGGCCTGTAGGTCGTTAAGCAAAAGTTTGTTTCTATGCCCGTTAAAGAAATCTGGTATTTTATTCTGGGGAGAGCTAAGGTGCTCGGTTCTAATCTGAGAAAGAGAGTGAGCTCTGAAGAAGCCCTATGAAGTGCTGCATTTGCAGGAGGGTATTTGATGTTTCAGTGTCGCCCAGGTACATTCCTGAGTTCAGGGGGATAAAATACCTGCTGGGGGATGCTTGGTATTTCCAGCTTTGCTGTGGATTTCCTGGCTAATATAAATGTAGTGATAAGCCATGTTGTGCAAGTGATTTGTACCAGGTTAGAGTCCAGCAGGGTGCTTATAGCTAGCACTTTGAGGGAAGCAGAGGGTATAGAAATAAATGTGTCAGAAATATAATTAAATGTTTTGTACTGCTGTTGATAGATGTGTAATTACCAATACCACCACCGTCACCTACCTACAGAGAGGGAAGAGTGAACAAGGCTGCATTTGTGAACTTGCTGCTTGCTTCGTAGGCGTTCCCCAGCTTTTCTCATATCTGACAATCCTGCTGGGATTTTTTTTTTTTTTTTTTTTTTGAATGTAAATAGCAATTGATACTGCCCTTTTGAATAGTGAATCAGGATGCAAGCTGTATAACTATTAAAAGCAACACATGTCTGAAAGTCCAGTCAATCAGTCCACAAACGCTTGAATAATCCTATTTCGTTCCTGTGCTGTGCTATGAAAAACAATGTTGTGATAGTTCACCAGACAAGCAGAAACGGCTGCAGGAGAAAGCTCTGAGTTCACATAAGGTTTAGTCTTTTGAGTATGTCTTTTTTTCACCTTTCTCTTCACTACACATCATCCCTGCTCGTAGCTCAGCAGGTCACCGAGGTCTCTTGTTTCCAGGACTTTCCTGTTTTTTCCATGAGTTTCCAGTCATGTTGGAAGGAGTGGTGCTGACATGGACTTCTGGACGGAGTGGTGGTTACTGTAAAGAAAGAAGGGAAAATCCTTCGACTATTGCTTACTGTAAAGTTAAGAATATGCATAGGTAATGCTATATAAGCAAAGGATTTAAACTAGAGATGAGAAAGGGAACAAGGCATGAGAGCCAATACTTACATTTCTAAGGGCTTTGAAATGAAACGGGGAGGTTTGTGTTCCTCCGGTGTAGATGACTTCCATGTGAAAAGTATGGTTGTCACACTGCTGTCTTAAAAGAGAGGTTAGTTGGAATAAATAAGATGTTTTAGCTGGCAGTTTGTTGGTCATGATATTTATGTTTCGGCTGCTGGCTTACCTCTTAGGACATATCATTATTTTACGTTTTACAGCATGGTTCTAAAAGGGCGCATAGACACCCTAAACTCCTCTCTTTCATCATCTTCCCTTTGAAGAGAAGAACTAGACCCTTGGAGACTGGTTTATTTTCTCTAGTAATAATTTGTAGCAATACTTAATGCCTTCAAAGTATGCTTTTAAGGTGTCAGTTTTGCTATAACACCTTTTGATTCACTTTGCAGATGCATTTATTGAATTCTTCAGTGACCAAGAAATGTTGGCTGCAGTATTAATTGTGTTATTAAGTATTACCCTGTGTACTTACTGGTATATCAAGCATAACTTGTGATGCATAGACTTACTGTACTAATAAAAAATACATTGAAGTTGTGGCATGCTTCAGATGCTTTAGCCTCTAGAGATAGTGCATTCAGAATGTGTAAATGAATACCCAGTGATCATCCCTTATTTATAACCTGTGTTGCTTCAGGTTCTTAATACCTAGTAATTAATTTTCACTAATGTAAACACCATGAGAATTTATTTGGTGGGACATGACATCCCCATTACCTTTCCTATAGCAGAAATAATTCTGTAATGTGTAATATAGGAGTTTTCCCTGCAGGTTAGTGTCTGAATGTGCCACCTGTACTCAGCTGATGTGCTTGGTTGCACAGGAATGTAGTATCTGAAATGTGAGGTTTTCTTCCTTCCTCTCTGAAATATGAAAACTAGCTGGTGTAAGTCCCTAAGTACTTGTAACAGTAGTGCTCTGACAGATACTGTGCAGCTACTGAATCAAGGCATCACATCACACTGCTATTTAAAGGCTGATGCCCCTCCAGAAAACCAGCAGTTATCCATGCGTCCCCCAGTGTGTTTAGGTTTTTGAAGGAGGTGATGTAAATCTTCTTATATAATGTTTTTTTTTTTTTTGGTTGGATTTTAATTGGACTCCTGGATGCCTTTTGTGTTTACTTGTTCTGTGTCTTTCTGTAATAAGATGGATGGTAATTCAGTAACATTAAATAACTGATAGGCTCGATAGACTTCTATCTTCGTGATGAAGGGATTGATCTGATATTTTCAGCAAAGGTGACAAAGACCCCAAGTAGCAAGTTCACATCTGTCTCTGTAGTGGCTAAATCTGGAATTTAGTGCCTTTTAGTGCCAAGTCTGCCCTAGGTAGGAAATTAGCATTTCCATACTTGTGAATCTGTGTTAGTTTAGTGAAGGACTCCACTGTTCCTGTCATCTGACATCTTTACTGGGTACAGAGTCACTCAGTATATTTTGCAGTGTCTTTTACCGCCAGTTTCTCTGCTTCTCAGAGAAATTATAAGTCTTTTCCCTTGTTCAAAAAGCTGTTAAAAGTTTACCTTAAAAAAAAATTGAGAATACTGTTCTTCATCCTCCAGATTTTTTTTCTTTTTTGCTAGGAGATAAGAATTGCAATGGAACTCAAACCTTAGCACTGAAAAAAGGTATTGGCACCAAATCTGCAGGGGAAGATGAGGACATGAAGTATTCAGAAAGGGAATATATATCCAGAACCAAAAGGAGGAAAAAGGAGATAAGTGCAGAAAGCAAAAATTGAAAGTCAGACTCATCATGCTTTCAGAGTACATAGGGAAAAAGATATTAGTGATGGAGATTTGAACTTTTCTGCAGACATGCGGTTTAAAAGCCTTAATTGAAACATCAGCTTTTGCCCCTACACTGAGAACATGAAAATCCTTCTCAGATATGCATAATGTCATCAGGAGAGGTTCAGATAGCAACAGCTGTAACTCTGAAGGAACCGTTTTATTTACTTTTTGAAGACACATTGGGGTTAGCTCAGACTACAGAGATTTTTAATCAAAAAAAAAAAAAGTTTCTGGCAGATGTTTATCCTAGCAAACTGCCCACCCTGTATCCTTTTCCTTTCCATAATGGGATCAGCCACTGTTGCTTTATGTTAATGCAGTCAACAACATGCTCCCATGTATGTCACCGCTGGCGGGA
Source organism: Nothocercus julius (assembly GCA_013398735.1). Lineage (NCBI taxonomy): Eukaryota > Metazoa > Chordata > Aves > Tinamiformes > Tinamidae > Nothocercus > Nothocercus julius. The sequence continues at coordinate 4,036,281 of VZSV01000047.1, forward strand.
GATGGAAGCTTTTAGGATATTTTCTTGTTGCTACAGGATGTGATTTTTTGTTTTTAAGCAATGTACTTTAAGCATTGTAACATTTCCCTTTGACCAAAGTACACTGACATACTGTGGAAACTTCTAATTATTTTACTTCCTCCCATGTCTTGTTTAGCTTAAGTTCTCTAGGCTATTTACTAAAAAGGAAAGCCCGTGAGGGGTTTGGAAAACGTTGTTGTCACGTTGGGCTGGGAAAGTGCATGAACAGCATCATGCCTAGTGAATTTAATGCATTTAGTCCAAACGAACTCACCAGTAGAAGATTTCTATTGTTTTTTTTCTAAAAAGAAAAGGAGGGGGGGAAAAAAGAGCTGTCTTCAGAGAAGCATGATGGATTGGAAGTCTCTCCATAAATATCAGCAGATGTTTGTTACAAACAGCCATCTGTGATAGACTCTGCACTGCATATGTGTACAAATCTACAGTGGCTGGCAATTAAATGGTCAGAAATTATCCACAGTGGTGTGGATATGATGTGGATTTATATGGAGTGTTCTGTTTGTTTAAAATCGAGTCTTTACGTAGATTCTGCAGAGTTTGTAGTTCTCTTGAGCCGTGCATGATGCAACTCCTGCATGACTTTGTGTTTCCACCTGACCTGTAGTATTATTTTCCAACTTTAGGACTTGAACCTCTACTCATTTGCTTCATGCAACAAAGTTTCAGAGAAGCAAGAAAATCCAATTTGGTGTCCGTACTATTCAAGGCTCAGAGTACAAGACTGATTCATCAAGCTTCAGCTCCCTCCAGGTAACACAGCTTCTTTCAGCAGTTTTGGAATTGAGATTCATGAGTCTGTGGTCAAATCAGAATCACTGCTCTCCCCTTTTGATGGGAACTGGAGGGTCTCTGACCACTGGTTTGTAAGAGAGTGGTCTGTTGGCACTAATGAGAACATCATGGTGACTTTGTTGCTTGTCGTCTTCTGGATGAAAGACCAGGCCCGAGATTTGGTTGTCTCAGAGGGGTGACACTGCAGATATCCTGTGAATGCAGACGGAAGCAAGTGAGGGCAAATTTGAGGCATTTTTGTTTGTTACCTAATCACTGTGAATACTGAAAGGTCCTAGCCTGGCTTGCCATAGAATGAGCAAGCTCCTTTCTGAGTCCTTTTGTCTATGCTGATTTATAAATGAGTATCAGGAGTGGGCTAGTTTGGGCTCTGGATTCGTGTCAAATGAATGAACTTGATTGAAGGTGGCTTAACTGAGCCATATCATTTGATATAAGCAGAGAAGATGAGTGCGATGCTTGTGTCCTTTTCCATGTTTGTAGATGTATCAAATGTGTGAGGGAAGAGGGGGGCCAGCATAACACCCTGCTATAATCTGGTAGGATTTCAGCGTTAGGGAACACGTCAGTACTTCAGTGTCAGTGATAAGGTCCTGGATTTTAGTTGTTAACAAGAGCGACAGCAGTGATGAGGTGCATAAATTTTTCTTGCACATCCCTAGGTGCGCAGCGTATGGGTGTGCACTGCCTGGGTCTTAGTGGCAGCTTCTCCTGTTACCATATCCAAGGGCACGGCAAGCGCTCCCTTACAGCTTCTGTTCGCCTTCTGTTCTTAGGGAGCAAATAAGCTCTTTAGTGACTAGAGAAAGGATTTTTCCCAATGGAGTTGAAATGCAGCTATTTCTGGGGTGCTGAAATACTTCAGGAAACAAGGTGTACTTCATCCCTTGATATAAGATGGGGGAGCAAAGTGCTGGGATGTGAATTGCAGCTTTGAATGGCAATAGTCACTGCACAGCTGCTGGCAGTAAATAAAAACAAAAGCAAGTATTAGAGTTTGGGAGAGAAAGCCTTCTGTTTCTCTCTTTTGTCCAGGTGAAGGATGCAATAAATAAAGAAGACAAGAAAAACAATTTCTGAGGGATTGAGGGAGGGAGGAGGAGGAAGATTATAACTGTGTACAGTAGGATAGCTGAGTCTTAGCATTGTATTGTGCATGTGCTGTGCAATATTAACTAAGCAACTGTTCACGAAGAGATATTTTAAGGAGTACAGTATTTAAAACTTTAAATATTTTAATGAGTATCTTCCCTTACCTTGTGTGTGTTCACTTGTTCTATTCACTATCGGACATTTTTTTTTACTGTCATCCTCTCTTCCCCTCTCTGAATTTCCCCTATATAAACACTGTCCTGAAAGGACTCTATTTAACATTAGCAGAAAGACTTACTACCCTCTTACATGACTTATTTGGAGGAGCATGTCACAAGAACACTCAATTGTTTTTATTTGGCAGCTGATTTTTTTTTTTTTTTTTTAAAACTATCCTCTTCCTTTATCCTTGACCTGAGGTTTTTGTTTTTAAAGTAACATTTTCCTTTTCTCATAATATTTTGTTTATCTTGGTTTGTGTGGATTTTATGAAAGCCTTTGCTTAGCTTTCATGAGACAGACTTTGGTTATGCTTTTATTTTTTTTCTTCACGATCCGATCTTGCTCAGCATGCTTTTCAATGTACTTATCTTTATGCTCTCTGTGGGGGAGAGAGAAGATGGAGAGAAAATATACAAGCGGTGAAATGGACTGGAAATGGAAAACAACCATTTGAAGGTGTAGCCTGGGCACGGAAGTTAGTACTTAGTTGGAATTAGTCTTTTGAATTGCCTTGTACTAGCCACTTAAGTCTTCTTCCCCATTGCAAACAGGCTGGTAGATCGTTTTGAAAGCATCTGGAAAACTGACATCATTATGTGTATGTGAAGTGTTGTTATCTAAACATTGCCAACGGTAGTTTGATAGTTCCCTTTTTGTTGGTTGGGTGGAAGTGGGTGTTCCTCATGACACTGGATGGGGACAGATTTCTATCTGCCTGGAGGGAACCTACAAAAATGGGGAGAGATGGGAACACTGTTCTGGTGGTATCTGTGCTGTAAATCTTTGTATGTTCTTGTCTCAGCTCTTTCCTACTGTAGCTAAGGCTGTATCCCATTTTTTTAGGTGTGAGTGGAGACATTTGAACTGGTACTGCTTTGTCACAGAACCAAGCACAGCTCCTGGGGAGACATTAGGCTCCAAAGCCGCAGACTGGTGGGGAAATCCCAGGAACCCGATTACTTCTTCTCTAGAATGACCATATTTCCTACTGCAGTGCTGTCAACCTTGGATTTCACTCAGTTCATATTATAAATAACGCTCCAAATGCTGAATATTTTAGAAGATGGCTTTTGTTGTTGAGCTCTATTCCCCTGAAAAATACTGATGGCTCTTGAAGCAAGTAGGCTCTTTCAGTTGTTCATTTTTGCACAGTGTATAACCAGGGCATGCTTTTTGCTGGGATTTCTCTTTCATCAAGCTTTCTTTTCTAAAATTTTAATCATAATTGATCTTTCCAGAGCTTCTAGGTTACTTTAAAGTTGAGAGGAAAATTATGAGTGTTTTCATGAATGAGTGTGTTGAACTGATATTCTTCCCTCACATTATGGGAACAGAGGTTTATGTCAGTTTATTTATCTCTGTTTTAATGTAACTCCAGGATTTGTTTTGTCTGGTGTTTCTAAAAACCAGCTAGAAAATATAATCACAGTGAACTTGATTTCCAGTGACTGTGCATAATAAATGGCCATATGCTAAATATAATTACATATTTTAATACATGAAAATGCAAGAATGATTGTACATGTTTAAGCCACTCTTGCTGAAGAGCTGTGGCAACTATATGCAGTAATTGCCCCAGATCTAATTGTGCCATAAAAGGCAGGAGTGTTCATATTCTAAGTCAGAAAATCTGCTTTGGGAAAAACTTGCAGAAAGA
>VZSV01000047.1:4040470-4174307 GCA_013398735.1 Nothocercus julius
AGTTAGCTGGAGGGCCATGGTAGATCTAGAAATAGATCTCTTTTCTGTTCTTCTGCCCTTCTTTGTATGGATTGACCTGGAAAGATAGACCTTTAGAAATGATACAAGAGTGAGGAAAAGTGAGTCAGGTAGAGCCTCTCTTACCCCTGAGCTGTGAGGTTGTCATATTGCAGACAGGAATTTCAGCTCCAGGCTAGCTGTAATGTAGGAATATTCAACATTAATCTTCTGAATAGAGGAACTTTATTTCTAATACAGCCAATGCCTTGTGTGAGTATTTGAAAATACTCTTTTCTATGGTGCACTTAAGTGCAAATAGAGTTGGAAGGTGGGTGTTCTCATCAGTACTTTTTGAAATAAAGTTATTCATTTAAAGTAGAAAAAAATAGGAAACAAAAACAAAGAGCCAGTTCAACATAACCCTCAATTTCAGTAATATGCATCTAAGCCATACAAGAAGTAAAAAGGGCTTAATTTCTATTTTCTTTCTTTCTTTTAAAAACCTATTCAAGGTCATGGTTTGAATAGAAAAGTAATTGGATTTGAGACACCATATGTTGTGGGATGTTTATGACATCCCTAATGAATATTACAAGGTAGTACTTGTTCCAAAAAATGTTGACATTAGCATTGAAATGACTGTTGACGTGAAAACTTCCATTAAGAGAAACAATTTGAAATCAATCTCTTCAGAATCTTTTTCATCATGGTAAGATGCCCACCTCGGAAATGGAGGGGGACCTGTCACAATAACGCACCCAGCTTTACTACCGTTTCACAGTACCTCCTGATTCACTGTGACATACCCATAAGGGCAACTGGTTGCGACTGCTCTGCATCTCTTGTTAGTCATTTTACAATATTTATGTATCTCCTTGCAGTGAACATTATTCCTGTGCTCTGTTTTGTAAAGCAAATAACAGTAAATTCTAATAAAAGAAAATGTATTTTAAGGCTGTAAATTTTGGTGAAGTTTTTGTTTTATGCTTGTCTCTTTGGATGTTTCTAGCTTTGGCAAGGAACGTTAATGTTATTCTAACAGGCAATATTCCTTTCCTACTCGCCCCAAGAAAGTGACTTTCTTGTTAAGTCGTGAAAGTTTGTAGTAGAACTACAAATGAGTTACAAATAGGTCTTTGTTGATGCTTGTAATGGCTGGATGAAATCTGGCATGGAGGTACCGAGGCACGGATCCATAGGGAAGCAGAAGCAGGAACATGTGTCCCTAGTCGCATTGCCCCACTAGGAGCAGCGAGTGGGATCTCTGCTGCTTTGCTGGTTTTTCCTGTAGCTCCGGCACATTCGTATTTCAGCTTTGTTATGTTTCTGTGGGCTGTGACTTGCAGCCTTGGGCAGTGGCCAGTGCAGAGGAGCCTCCTGTGCCATGTAGTGTCCCTGAATGCCAGTCACAAGATCCACTGGTAGCTTGCCATGAAATGCGATGTGTTCCTTGCCCAGATCACTGAGCTTGTGATTTTTCCTTTGCTTGAAGGTACCCGCCTTTTGCAGGGCGGGTGCAGCCAGTGCAGTGCAGTGACAGTGCAGCCAGTGTTAGCTGCTTTATGGGCCAGCCTCTTTCATCTAGTTTAGAATTTTTGTTTTTGAAAGACAGGCCTAATTACTCTATGGAAAAAGGAGATGAGCAAATGAGGCTCTAAATGACCGGTAGAAAGAAGTAATCCTTATTCTTGGAATAATTATCTTGTTTTGTATGGGAAGTGCATAGGAATAGAAGAATTTGAAAGATGGGCTCATAAAATGAAGACTCGTTGGAGCTGCTGAAATAAGAATGATATGGAGGGAGGAAGGGGGCAGACAGAGGTGCGCTGAACTGAAAACGAGCAGCGGAAATCTACTCTGAAGCTGTACCCCAAGTGCCTCTGAAAACTTCATGCATTTGTTTCAATGCACTTTGCCAGAAAGCCAGAGAGGCGCCTATCCGTTTGGTAGTTTGTCAGCAGAATTAGCCTGTTTAATACAAGACCATGTGATTTTTTTTTTTTTTTCTCTCCTTCTCCACACCTTGCTTTATTTTTTATTCCTGTCTCTGTCAGCACACCAAAAAGCAGAGCTGCATTAGCATTTCCATTTAGGTAATTTAAAGAATCTCTACAGAAATATTACCTAGGTACCAACTGTGTCCTCCAGCATTTCCCATGCTTATGGGAAGGTAGATACCCTACGGAGAAGTTCCCTTTATTTGTAAGACAAGCAATAGAGAAGGAGATGGGGGAAGAGTCCATTCCTGAAGTTTGCCATAGGGAAAGTTAAAATTATTCTGTACCTGATTTATCATTTGTATTCTGGATTATGCAGCAAGGCTTGTATTCATCAAGGATTTTAAAAACCTCTGTCTTGTTGGTCTGTAGCTTGGACTAGATGGCTTCAGATCTCAAAATCAGATGTTTTAGCTAATTAATTGGTTCATGTTCCTTAAAGAGAGGTCGCATAGAACAATCTCTCTTCCTTCTGTTTTGGCATGGCAGAAATTAGTGATTTAGATTTTAATGGAAGTGTTTCAACTGGCCAGCTGTGCAGGGGGATGAGGACGGCATTCAGGTGAAATGTTTGTCAATGGAGTTCCAGTTCTGAAAGTTTTTTGCAGCTCATAGAACACAGACATAAATGTTTAATGAATAGCGCCTTCAGTGTGGCAAAACTTTGGCATGAATGTCTGAAAATGTCACTATTATTCATATTGCTGTCAAATTATAAATTATGCCTGAAAGGAGGCAGAAAGCTGAAATCAGCTTGCTGCTGTATTAGTGTATCATTAAGGGAGAAATTCAGGACAGAGAGAAAAGATCTTTCCTTTCTTGTTGTCATTTTCCCACATTCACTTTTTGCCATTATGCTTGGGACTCTTCTGTGTTACCTTAACACATTTTCATGAGATTTTTAACCCATATTTGAATAATTAATATGCTCTTCCCCCGTCATGTTGTCGCATAGTTACTATGTGTAGTTTACAATTACTTACCTGTTTGAATTACTTCACTATTGAAGTTCATGGCCTTAAATTTCATCTTGCAGCTGTAATGTATTCTACTTGGATTTATTTTGCACTCTAGTGGTAGAACTGGTGGGAGCTTCTCCCTAAATTCATAGTGTGCTTTTTTTTTAATATTTCTTGGATTTTTTCTCTGTTTAAATGCTAAGAGTTCTTTCTCCCTCCTTGTAAGATTTATTATCCTGTTTTTCATTTTCTGCTCTGTTTATGTGTTTGACACATCTTTAGTTATTAGAATAGAAGCCTGCTGCTGTAGGAAATGGAAGATGTTTGCCTGCATTAGTTTCCACGTTATAAATGGCTCTTGTTCTTTACCATGCAAACAGGCTCCTTGAATAATTTTGCAGTGCACTAAGAACTGCAGTAAGGCATTTGCCATTTAATCGGCCTTTCTTGCAGCAAACTCTCTCTGCTTTGTCAGCCATTATAGACGAGATAAAATAAATAAAAACAAAAAAAAGCTGTGGAGCAGTTAATGCTATCTCCCTGAAAACTTTATATTCTTTTGAGCATAGGAACCAAGTATCTGAGATTTTTTGGGTAATGTCCAGTACTGAAGCTTTGAGATATACAGCAGAACATGCCAAACATCTGCCTTTTTGCTGCATTTTCCATATTTGTGAGAAGGCATACGCACCAGGTAGTTTTGTCTTCAGTGCTTGCCTTTTGGAGAAAGTTCAGTTCTGAAAGCAGCTGCTAAGAAAAGTTTAATCTTTATTTTCCATTTGTAACATAATTTCAGTATAAGTGGCCCTGAGTACTTAAAGAAAGAAACAAACAAGACACCCTTTTCTCCTCTCATGATTAAAGATCGTGAGGAATCCTTTAAATGTGGAAGGGTTTTACTTGCTTTCTGCTCTTGGCCTGTTGGGTGCACTCCCGTATTGCTTTCCAGCTTGTTTTCAAGTTTGAGAGGGGTAGCAGCTCCTTTTTATGGCAGCTGAGATGTGCAAGAAAGCACTTGATTCCAACAGCAGTAAACATGGAGAGACTTGTCACGTCTTGCGGTTCAGTATTGTGATTCTGCGGAGTGAGGCTTTACTGCCCTCATCAGTGCTGGTTAGAGGGCAGAAAGGGAAACTATTGTTGAGGTAGCAAAGTAGGGAAACCCTAGAAAATTCAAGTCAGGAGAGCAAAGGCAGAATTAGTTGGAAGCGGGGAGGAGTTTGCAGTATTATCCTAAGCACTTCTTAGAAAAAGCATGATGAAAAGCCCTATGGATTGAAGCACCACTGGATGCAAAGTCCTTTAAGTGATATTGGCTGCTGACAGCCTGTTTCCATTAGATTCCTGTATCTCAGGTCTATGACAAACTACTGAAATTTCTTAAGGCCAAGATGTTTTCACATCTTGGTGTCCTGACACTGAGAGCAAGTAGAGCAGTTCATAAAGGCCTGAACTTGGGTGGATTTTAAGTTCTTCTCCCCTTTGCTGACCAGCTTGCCTTTTTGTTTGAGACTTTGGATGGGAATAGGGGAGCCCTACCTTGCACAGCCAAGTGTTCCTGGCCCTGCTGGACATTGCTGGATCTGAGGTCTCAGTTTTTAGCACCGTTTCCTTCTTCCCCTCTTCACTTAGTGTATCTACTTTACAGAAAATTGAGAAGTTGTAAAGGATAAAAAAGGAGGTTTTTTTTTTTTTTTTTTTTTTTTTTTTTTTTTAAAGGTTCAGAGGATTTTGTTTTATAATGAAAGGTTGAGCCTAAAGGCAGGTACCTGAGCTATTTGTCCCTTCAGCTCTCACGGCTGGAATGGCGTGGTTGAAGAACAGAAACACAGGATGTCTCTAGGTACAAATAATGCTGAAGGTCTTTTGTTTTCTGTCTTTACCCCACATGTCCTATTCAGCTGTCATTATTCCCTGTACATAGTCTTATCCTGTCAAAGTTAAAGTAAAAAATTATTGTGTCAGAATTGGTTGCTATTTGAAACAGAGGCCTTCAAAGTCCTGTAAATTTGAATTTTCTCACACTTCTTATCATCGGATAAACCTGCTAATTTGATACTTGGTTTAATAGCATATTCTTACCAAATTTGAGACTTCCCTGCTAGGATGTAAATTTAAATGTCTATTACCACTTGTGGCATGGCAGCCTAGCCTGCTTGTGGTCCTGATTGCTCACTGAACATGACTGCCACTTTTCTACACCCTGACAGGTAACTTGTGCGTGTTGTGAAGCATCTCACTCATAATCTAAATGGTTCAGGCAAGAGCGATATTGAGGGCATGACAGCACAATTCAACTTTTACTACAAAGCATGGAGCTTTTTGCTCAATGTGCATCAGATTTTTAGTGAGCAGTGTGGGCAGAAAGCTCTGGAGCCAGAGGGATCGATGTGTGCGTGTGTTATCATGCTGCAGGAGCTTGGTAAACATGGCAAGTTGGTCTCTGTCGGCTGTTTGATGTTGCCACTTCATCTTTTTGCTCTAAGGCCTTGTGATAAGGTGTGACTTGCTTAGGGTGCCCAGTAGCTCTTGACATTTGAGAAATGTACCCAAGCTGAAAAAAAAAAAAAAGAAGGATTCTAGATGTATGGACTTGAGCACTCCTGAAATGTGAGCGGTATGCTGGATGCTTAATTCTATGCTTGGTCTGGTTTATTCAAACAAACCCCAAACCGAGATGGAGTTCATTGGTTCACAAGATGGATCTGGAAATGTTGACACATGTATTTGCTGCGTTTTAGAATGATTGTCACATCTCTCTATTTGCAAGGCTTCTCTATTTCAGCCTCACCTAATCCAAAGCACAGCGTGACTTCGTTCTCAGACTAGCCTTTTCTGTCATATCTCTCCCTCTTCCTCAATCCCTTCAACCAGCTTTCAGTGAAATAGCAAATAGGTTTTATTACTTATTAAAAGTTTGAAAATGGAGGCCTGGCTTATCTTTCCTACCTTCTGTCACTGACCAGCTTGAATCAACAGCTGACAGATATTTGTCCAAAATACAGATTGAAACATTGTGGACTTCATGCTCTCGGTAACTTTTTACAGTGGAAGCTTCCAAAAAAAAGGAAAAATGTGAGTGGAAACATTCTCATTAGCACAACCTGTTTGAAAGTTAAATTGAAGATCTTTGTTACATGTCAAAAATATATACCTGTGACTTGTTATTTCTTTTTCATTAGCTAAATGAATTTAGATAAATCTGAAGTGGTAATCTTGCTTTATTTCAGTGGCAGAATTTGACAGTATTAATCCCCAGTGTAATAGTAACTCAATGTGGCATTTCTGTGACTTTTCCAGATCACTGCACACTGTGAAGCTACTATGCGAAAGTCACTTGAAAGGTCCGAACGGACTTGAGTTGGAGATGGGGTACCACGCGTGTGCTAACAGAGTCCTTTGTCAAGAACCCGCTACAAACACTGTGTGGGTTGTGTTGCATCCCCCCACGCCAACCTCTGTTCCTGCAGCAGTGATCTCTGCACCTTTCATTGAGCAACAGGATTGCTGGCAACTTCAGTTCCCCCTACACCCATGTATCAACTCTAAGAGTCCTCTGAACACCAAACTGTGTACGTTTGCTCTTGCCTGATGTCTTCTCCATTCATGTTGCAGATGAAGGCACAGAATCTCCAGCTGATGCTTTCCCACCTTTCTAAATTGCCATCTGCAACATAGACTCAGCTTCCAGTCTAATACTTACTGTCCTGTTGTATTCAGCCAAACATTAAATACTGTAGTTGTCATGCTAATGGTAGGTCATTTTCAATGTATCTTGGGCCCAAAACTCCTTGCAGTGTTTCATTTCGGTCCCTGTGAGCCCCTAGTAGTGCCGCCTCTTCAGTTTGGTATGAGCAATCTGTAATTCAAGGTTGGTTCTTTCTGTGAACTTCAAAATCTTCCCTGTGGTGCTGTGTTGTAAAGTGAGTGCTAGAAACTGGTTAGTGTGAGGTCTGCCCCATCCCAAGGCAGCGCACAAGTCACGATTCCTTCATGTGCAAAAGAAGGTCAAGCAGGCACTACGTGAACTTGTTAAACACATTTATTGAGTTCTTGACAGTAACCAAACACAGTGAATGGCTATTATAAACGAGAAAAAAAGGCATTCGCTTTTACTTGGTCAGCTCCTGCTTTATCTGTAAAAAAAATATATCCCTTTCTACCACCAATCTTTGAGGTTGAATTTGCTTATCCTTGTAATGGATTCAACAGGGAAAATGGCAATTTCAAACTGAAATATGTTTCAACTGTATTTTGCTTCTGAAAACTAATTCTTATTAAGGATGAGCCATAAGGTGGAGTTCAAGTTTTGCTACAGTTAGCTTTGTTAACTGTATTCCCAGTTGCCATTAAGTTGCTTAAATTGGCTGCAAGCAAATAAGTAAAACAAACAAAAAAAAAACCAAAAATCGTGCAGCCACAAGTACTAGAGGTTTGTTATTTCAGTAAAAAAAAAATAAATAAACCAAAGCAAGTTTACTAAATTAATTTGTTAAACACATTTATTGAGTTGTTAGTAGTAACCAACACAACGCATGACCTGTTGTAAAACAAGAAACAGAAAATAGATCAGTTCTGATCTTGGCAAATCCTACTACAGATATGTGACAAAGAGGGAAATATTTCAATTTCCTTTATATTCTGCAGTGATATATTTACAATACTTATCTCTCAAAGTCTGTCCCTTTCTTTTAATTAAATGAACAGAAGGATCATGACCTAGAAATAAGTATCCTCTACAGTCATCTTGTTCTGTCTTGTCAGTATCCATTAATGATAGTGAAATAATGAGAGCTTTCCAAGGATTACTTGGCACACAGAACACAACTCCACTTTGATGCTGTACCGAGCCACCTTTTTTCTTTTTTCTTTTTTTTTTTCTTTTTTTTTCTTTAATTTGAGGGAGAGGGGGGGAAAGAGGAAGAATTTCATATGTACAAAGGCTGAAAAGTCTTTCTTTGTGAAGTGAAATTAGTTCAGGAAAACTGTATCAAAATTGTAATCACATTTACTGTAATACTGTCTTTTTACCTCTTTATTTTTATTTATTTATTTATTTTTTTATTACCACCGATCATATGAATGAATTTTTAGTTGAGTTTCCATCATGGCAGCTCATTTCTTACAGCATGTTGGCGCATGCTGTCGTGAACCTAAAGAGAGCATGAGGTTGGTGCATTCTGGATAATGTCGATTCACAGTAGTTGCATTCCACTGAGGTCAGGAGTTCTGCCTGCTCCGTCCCACTTACTTGAGGAGCCACTCATTTACTGTAAGGAAAGAGAAGCAAAACGAAAATAATTAAGCTTTAATAAACTTAACAAATATAAACCTACCTAGACTTAGCGCTACATTTAGCAGATTTTTACTGCTCAGTTGCGAGCCCTCGGTTGTGGCGATGTAGGACTTTACCACCAAGTGCTTGGATTGGTCTATTTGTTTAATATCCCTTGTGTGATGCAGAAGTTTCCAATTGGGCAAAAATTTTGGGTGCAAGTTTGGATGTTGTGCCTCGAAACCGAAATGTATTCTCTTCTTTGTGAACAGCTATTAGCAAAACTAACTTATACCTCTATTTTCTTTCCAAGTTAGATAAAAATAGAGGAAAATGCGCTTTGCAAGGTAAGAAACCTGTAAAATGAGGCTAGAAAGTTGAGGCCTGTTCTGCCTGCTGTATAAAAAAAAAATATTAGCCATCTTAGGCTGATTTTTGTTAAGTGTGTGTTTTTTTTCTTCTCTCGTGGGTGCTTCAGGGTAAATTTCCCCATCTATTTCAAATATGCAAAGCTTGACTTAAACCATTAGTCCCACAGATTTGGAGTTTCATTTACTTTCATTTATGTATTTTGTCATACACTTGGGCTTTTCAGTGAAAAGAGCTCCATGTAAGCATAGAAATGATAATGCAGGAGCTAGAACGTACCTCTATACTGTAGTTTCTGTGCTCTATTGTTTGGACAATCTTTTCCCTGTAAACTAAAGTTGATATTAGTTCGGATACATCGATTGTTGAGAGGCTGGACTGGTCTGAAATTGTCGCTCATGCTCAGAAATATCTGTGATGGCTGATTCTGGCTTAGCAGTCGTAAAGAATGCATCTATACAAAATACAAAACAAGGATTTTTAATGCTGGTGTTTCCTGTAAGTAAACAACATACAAAACTACTTAACAGGCTGCTTAATGAATGAAAATTAAAAGGAATTTGAATGATTTGGACCTGGAAGTGGGTTGAAAGAGACCCCTTAACTAAAGGTAAAAGCATTCATTTTGTGGTCTAAAATGCTTTCCTCTAAAATGGTTTCCTCTGCTTCTAAGCAAACAACAACAACTACTTGTGTGTGGAGTAAATATTCACATACAATCTGAACATTTAATAGGCTGTAAGTTAGTTTTGTCCTCTAGCTTTTAACTGAAGTAATGTTTAAATTGAGAAATCCAATAGCTGGGTTTTGCATACTGAAGATCTTCAACAGCTTCCAGGGAAAGCTTGAGCTGTGCATTAATTTTTCAGTGTGAGTACACATATAATTAGTAAGTATTCCATGAAATCAATTTGTAGCTCTAACAGTGGAGAATGTAACTAACCAGTAAAGCGTGACAAAGAGTAAGTATCATGAGATTATACCCCATAGGTACTAACATAGGCTACAGAAATGCTCTAATCCTTGTTTTGTATGTTATGTTGTAGCAAAAAACGTTTCTTGTAGGAAATGTTCAAGTTGCTTGTGTGGAAAGTTTGGCTTGTATGGCACGATCCCTTCTCGCTCAGCTGCGTCATTCTCCTAAATTATTCTGCCCATTTAGAAAAGAAGCAAAGGGCATTCTGTGCCTCTCGGCAGAATTGTACAGAATATCAAAAAGATAAATATCTCTCAGACTTTCTGAAGGCATCTTATTTACAATGTTAATATGGTTTTAAAATCCCAGAATAATATTGGGGCTTGTTTTATAATTCCTCATTGCATTTTTCAGGCCACATTGCTTCTGCTGTGTGCTTGGGACAGGCAGATGGTATTTCCAGCATTCCTTTGGGATTCTAGTACATAAGAGAATTGGTTAGATCGGCTCACAGCTCTGCAGGCACCTTCCTGATCGAAGTTCCAGGGAGGAGTGCAGTGGATGTTAAATGTGTGGCTTTCTCAAGTTAGGCACTGGGCTGAATGCGAGTGAGTCATACAGAAATGTAATCTTCATGGCTTTTCCACTGGTGCATTTTCTCAAGAGCATAATTTTGTCTATAGGATGAATCCTATTCTCCTTGGCGTAATGTATCCTGTTTCTTTATAATAGGAAGCCTCAGCATATCAATCTTCTGTCTTCTGATTTTTCTGAAGATATTTGCAATATTTCTTATTCCATACCTGAAAACGTTGACTAGGCTTTTCAGACAGGCCCCATAGATTGGATTTCTGTCAACGTGAACATGCAACTAGCATGTACCTAAACAGCCCTATCAGTCACAGTTTGCCTATGTGTTTCTGACCTAAAAAAGAGTCCCAGTTACACTTCTGAACCTCAGTTCCTTTTGTACAGCACTGCTAGAATCCCCACACGTTCATTCATTGAATTGGAGAATGAGTTTGGAAGAGATTTTTGAGATCATTTGGCCTAAAACCTTACTCAAAGTGGGGTGAACTTCGGTGTGTGTATGTATGTAATGTAGATACTTAGATTGCTCTAAATAGTTTTTTTTACTCTCCAAAATATTCTGGAGGACTTTCATAAGCTGTAGAAATTGGTAGCAGAGGTCCCTACAGTAAAGGGTTTAATCTGATTTCATATGTAAAGGTACAAAAATACGTGTTCAAAATATTTGTCTTTTGTACGTACTGGACCTAGTAAGTCTTTTATTTTTACCTGCATCCTTGTTATGTAGACAGGTTTGTTCATTATTATCCAACTTGCTGTTTCATAGCAGGGTGGAATTGTCATCGACCCATCGTATGTAATGAAACTAGAGGTCTCTGGATAAAGTTCCTCAATATTAAGCCCCTGTAGTAAGTACGCATCGTCTGGGGAATAAAGGAGAAAAACAATCTAGAGAAAGCAGTGGTTTCACAAAACAAACATTTTTACACACCATTGTTATTCTAGAAGATTCTCATTGCCAGCTTTACACAATTATGCAGTGTAATGTGCATAAATTTCTGAATGCTCCAAAAGTTTGGACACGAGCAAATAACATGAAATCAGTGATCTTGCTTGCCTTAAATTCTTCTCTTAGATGCCCATGCACAGCTTGTAGAGGAGTTCTGCCCAAGTATTCACAGTGGAAGGCTGAATCTCATTTAAGAGCTGGAGCTAAAAGCTACTTGAAGATACTGATTTAGATGCAGCAGAGTTTGGTGAATGCCAACTTACCATATTTTGGAATGATTAATAATTTTTGCTCAACAAAGCCTTGGGAAGGCTAAGAGTGTTAAAACTTAATTGCCCGTCTACCACAGGAGAAAGTTAAGGTCGATGCATGATAATAAAGCTGCTCAATGAAGCCTGCTGTCCTTTCATGTGCACAGTGGGGGCGGATGCAGTGCAAGCTCACTGAGAATGCTGAAATGCGGGTGAAAAAGTGTTCTGGGAAGCATTTTAGTAAGGTCCCAGCTTTTACTGTAAGCCTCTGGGAATTAATGAGATGCCCTCTGCAAGAGAACTCAGCCTGTGGACATGTACCAAAGTATAATGAGTTATGGATGTATCTTGTAGAAGACAACAAAGTTTTAAGTTCAGAGAAGTCATCAGCCTTTTCTATGCTATGTGTGTTGTTGTTCATGGGTAATGCTGGCCTTGTGCATTTTTGATGGTGCTGTTAAAGCTGCAACTCAGTTAGACAGTTGGAGTTCCTTAATAGGAAATATTCAGGGATAAACACCAAACTACGCTACTGAAGTGCATTTTGGAGACATGGGAGCTGGCTAGGAGTAATAATGTGAAATCTCTCTGTATGCTTTCATTAACATGTAATATGTTCACTGTGATTTGTTTACAGAGCGTATTTCTAAACCAAAAAATGTCCAGGTGAAAGAGCAAAGCTATTGCTGTAGCATTACAGAGCAAAAATGCTCTTAAATTTTAACAGCTAGAGATGACTGAACATGCCTGTTTGCATTTGGAGAGTGTTTATGAAGAGACGCTGAATTGTGCTGTCAAAATCCATGAGCTGTACTTAGTGGGAAGGTGGCTGGAGGAAAATACCATCATTTTAATGTATCTCAAGAAAAGAAAAGAGAAGGGCAAATGGAATAATGAAATAAGAGTTTTGCCAAGTGAAGGCAGGATCCCTTCATGCCTGTGTTAGGGTCATATTCCTGTACGGAGTCAGACATGTCCAATAGGAATGGCCTGAGGAACGGGCATTGAATACATGTTGGGTTGTCAGCAGCTTTTCCCGTGGAGCAGCTGTACACTTTTCCTTCCTCCAAGTCTCGATAAGATTTCCTGGTCTAGATCTGTGACAAAACTGGTACATTTGTAGCAGTAATATACTGCAACACTTCAATGTATTGTCTTTATTGCTGCTTTTTATTGCACATATGTAGTTCAGAATGGTCAAAACCACTCGTGTGTGTGTGCGCCTCTACATCTCTAGTCAGTACTAAGCTCCCTTTAATAAACCTCTCCAGACTCTACTGAATTTCCAGCATCGTTCCCGTCTGCAGTCCACACTCTGTTTATCTTGATCAGTTTGTGCCTTGCGGTGATTTCTGAACTTATGAACTCTTCTCTATACAAATTACATTCCATTAGCTCCCACATTCATTTACATAAAGTCCTTGGCTCTGACAATTTTCTTAATAAATGATGGAAATCATATTCTTTTATCCCTAGATTTATAACAGCTTTGTGGGGTCTACTTTTATAGCAGATTTTACATGTGTTCTCTTTAAAACAAGAGTGTTTATAAGGAATATGATTGAAGGAATTGAATGAAGGAAGCCGTATTACATGTTGAAGTTCATAGCAGCATAATGCAAAGGGGGAATGCCTAGGCAGAAGACAGGATAGGGAGTGTAGAGATCCTCAGCCTTTAAATCTTGACTCAGTTTCTCCTTGTCTTTTCTTACTGCTTGGGACAGGAGTTAGAAGAGCTCAGGTCCTCAGGCAGCATGGGCTGGAGCACAAAATGGGTGCTCTGATAAAGTGGAAGCCTCTCATTTCTAGAAACCTGACAATTTTTTTTTTTTTTTTTCCAGAATAATCTGTTAAAATCAAAACACCCTATTCATTTGTACCTGAGTGCCTGGCAGTTTTTTGATGAGGAATGGCAAGCACAAATTTTCTGTATGGGGTTTGGGACATTTCAAATGCTACTTCTTTCCAGTGTTAGGCAAACACTTGGACCTCTTTTGAGGCCAGACTGAAAGCTAATGGAGCACATCTGGTGTGAAAGAAAACTGATTTATTTCATCAATTGTCCTTGTGAAAGAAGGACAATTCTTCTTTAGACAATTCTTCTATCTTCTTTAGAGATATTCATGTAACTTCTGGCTGGGCTCTGTTTAAAAGATCACTTTTCTCTACCCAAGTGGATTCTTTCTGCTACAATAACAGAATAAAATAGACGTTGAATGTATTCTTAAGCATTTCTTGGGGTCTGCTTTACCTGAATTTAACCATTAATATTCAATAGTAGACATCACCCTCTTTGCATTTTGTCCTTGGAAATTTAATGCCGCTGCATAGGTAGCTCTTAGTCCTTGTGTTGTCCTTCGACGCTGTTGCCCAAGATTTTAGTTGTGTTACTAACTGTCCCCGCTCTAAGCCTGTCCTTTGCTTATCCTTCACCCTGCTCTCCTGACGGGTGTACTGGGACCGGCCGCTCTGTCAGGACCGTGCTGAGTCTTGGCTTCGGGAGCCCATCCCTGCCGCACAAGCTACAAAGCTCCAGCTGCTAAAGGGGGAATAGAAATCCTTGCGACACAATAAGTAAAATTAGTTTTCAGCAATGATGCTATAATCCATCATGCAAGACAACTACAAAATTACTTTCAATAACATTTTCACATTCCTAATTTGCGCTAGATATTTCCCAGTCAATACTTGTTACTACAGTAAGTAACCAATGTGCTGCAGAATGTTGTGTGCATTGTGTTTACCGAGAGTTTCATTTTAAGATACCCTGGTTAGTGACAACAATGGTTTAAAATCAAAACACTTCCAGTAATCATTGATTTTGAAACCTATGTTAGGTGCTCATCTCAGTGCTCAATTTCAATTAGTATAACCAAATTCAGTGTGAGTGGAGTTGCAAAACTCAAAAGCAGAGCTATTGGTGAAAGACTGTAGGGTGCAGTCAACCCTAGGGTGAAGGAGCATGCTGTGTTAAACCTTCCTAAAGCCCTGCACAAAGGAAATACTGTATATTGGGAATGCTCTGTCTCATCAAACTGTGCTCTTTGTCACACAAACTGTGCAAGTTTGTGATGGCCAGGCAGGAGATGTGCTGTGCTGTATGATGTTACAGGGGTATGTGGGTGCCTGTTGGGGTAGGTGATGGTTCCATGTTTGCTCACACAGTGGGGGCAAGATGCTCCCCCTTCCCTCCAGCAGCGTTTCCATAACTGTAACCTCTGTGCTCTGAGCAACATGTTGCCCAGTCTTTGCGGGGTAACTAGTGAGGCGTGAGGGGCCGAGCAGTACCAGGAGACCTGAGACACATGAAGTGCATGAAATGTAGGGAGGGAAAAAGGTGGAGGCCCTGGAAAGAAATCAGACTTGATTCATTAGTGAAATTAATGAAATTTCTGAAGAATGTTAAACTCTGTTTGCAACGTAACAAGCAGGGGTGGAGTTTTAAGATATTTTCCTTAATTTTTCAGATAGCATTGTACTTCAAAAGTTACGTTTTTGTATTGTTATTATTTTATTACCTTAATGGCTGCTTAGAATTCAAGTGAATAGGTGACAAAGGGAATAATTTTTCAGGAGAAGAGGTTTGATTTGGTCCATTCAGATCTGTGTGTTTTTCATCACTTTCTCTAAATTAGCCTTATTTTAGCTGACATTTAAGCTGCAGTTTTCTACTTGCTCAATTTGCTAAATGAGATTTTTGACCACTGGCAGTTAAAAGCATTCCAAGTGTGAGTACAGCAAACATGTTATATTAATGACCTCTTTATATAATTTCTATTATATGCAACAGTAGTTGAGTAGGCATATTTTGCACGGAAATGGTTAACTAGAATTAAATACACAATTGCATGGTAGAACAGGTAATGATGCAGCATCATCAGGTACTTTGACATGATATACAGGCTGCTCCACATAGAATTTTAGTTGCTGATACTGAGTAGTTTCTCCTGAGTGTTCTGTATGAGTATAGCATATGTATTTGTTAAATACAATTTCATTAATATTTGTTTTTTCAAATGTGAAATAGGCTTTGAACTTGAAAGTTTATTGCATGAACTAATGCCCTTGCTAGATTTTTCAAATCCCCGAATCTATAGTGCAGAGTTACTGGAAGTATAAACTTTACAATTTTCGCCCATTGTAAAGTATTTCTTCTTTCACTAAATCTGTTATTTGATACTAAAAGCATACAGCTATTAGCTATAGTAAATGAAAGCAAACTTACTTTTATACGTTATTCTTGTTATGGTGTCTCTGTTAAGCATACGATTTAGAAATGGATTTGATGATTCAGATACCTACAGAAGAGAAAGCGTTTATTGTCAAAATAATTGCACAAACATTCCCTTTCTGGGAAATGTATCTGTTATGTGTATACACACACACGCATGTGTATGTGCATGCAGTTAATATAATTATGTAGGATTTTCACAAATAGTATTCTAGTCTTTTTCTGTTTGTTAAGAAACATATTTTCAGTGGTGAGATTCCTTCTAGCACACTCTTTAGCTTACAAATAAAATCTATTTTTGATTTCTCTGTAGGAGTAAAATGGCTAGATTAAAAAAAAATATGTATTTTTTAGGCTGCATTAAGACAGGTGTACTTGGGAGGGTTAAGAGGAAAAAGTGACAAACTAGAGTTGGGCAGCATTTTTTTCTGTGGAGTGATATATGTTATCAACATATACTATTGCACGGCAATAAAAAGCTTCTTTATTGGAAGGGTAACAGAGCACTGGAGCTGGCAGCGTCTCTGTCCTGGCATGGTCCTGGGCAAAGTGCTCCTGAGCAAAGTGTTCCAGGTGACCCTGTTTGAGTGCAAGGCTGGACCTGGTCACCCCCAGAGGTCCTTTCCATGTACAGCCGTTCATCATGTGATCATGGCAGCGGGCAGCTCGGGAAGTGCATGGAAGGAAACCTTCACCTTCTACCTTTCTGCATGAATTGCAGCTGGGTTGGTGGTCATAATGCAGTACATACTGAATGAAAATGATTGCCTGAATATCTTTGTGAAATATTAGATCTGTTCAAAAAGTAATTTTGATGTCTAATCTTCCAAGATGCTCCATGAAATACATATTTTAATGCTGAGGTTTTGACAGGAACTTTACCTTAAGAACTGGGATTAAAGAGCGCTAGGGAAATAAGAGATACTAAATATGTAAGCTTTGGTGATGAAAGTGATTTACTTCAGGTTAAAGTGCTTCAGAAATGTTTCTTCCATTACACTGGAAATGCTCTGGAGCAGGGATTGAGGGTCTGTCCCAAGGATGATGTTGTCTGTAGAGTCTGTCTTGGAGCCTCTGGGCACTGTAATGCTCCAATGAGCAATCTAGAATTGCATTTCATTGGAAAAGAAGTCCTTCATCTATATGTTAGATATTGATGAATATTAATTACTTACTTTCATAAATATGGAAACTACCACCAAGCCATTAGGACTCTTTGCAGCTTCTGTGACATTTGTGTAGAGCTCATGGTTATAGTGGATTAGCTGAACCTAGAAGGTGGGGAAGGGAAAGATGAAAAGTAAACAGTGGTAAATCAGTCCATACCCTGTTTACAAACACTATACACCCCAAGTGGTTTGTGTTAGGGTCCCAACCATGCTTAGGATATTTTGTAGCGGTGCAATTTTTCAGAGATTCTGCGGTATGTAGAATGATTTTATTAATTTCAGTTACCATCTGGCTCCAACTGGCACAGCACCAGTGTGTCATCTTCTAAACTGCCTCTAAGTGAATTTACCCACATTGAGTTATGAACTGCACTGCGGGGGTTGGCTCATTTACTTATTGCAACGGCTCTTGTCATGGGCATCAAGTAATCTCTGCTTTCCAGCCTCAAACCAAGCACAGAAGAGTTGAGGGTTTGAGGTATTTGAAGAAACACATTTTCTGAACCTTACAGACCAGGCAGCCTTAAGTATTAAGCACAAACAGTCGAAGAAGTAAAGAAAAAAAAAAAAAAAAAAAAAAAAAAAGCAGGTCACTGTCTTCTATGTGCCACCATGAACCTAAAGTGAGTGTACTGATATCAGTGGATTCATACAGTGCTAACAAGATCAATGTTAATATAATCTATATTCTTCAGTATGCATCAATATGGTAAGAGTGATGGGAGATGTAACAACACTCCAAATTATGCATAACCTGCACTATTGTTACCTCAGTCTATCACAACTTGATAGTTGATGCTTTACTAATCAGAAATGGATCTTACCGGCTTTCCAAGTGTAAAACCAGAAATTCTCCCAATCCCTGTCCTTTTCTAGACCCCCCAGATCCCTGAGTGATAGCATTTTACATTTGCATGAGTAAGATTAGCTGATCTTTTGGATGCAGCTTTACTATTTACAAATAGCAGTTCACAGAAAAAAAAAACAAAAAAAAACCCAAAAACAAACAAACAAACAAAAAAACCCACAAAGGTCGAAATTGCTGCTATAATGTGTTCATTTCAGTTATTTTCTCCTCTCTGGATTGGGAACTCTGGGTTGACCTTTTACAATTCACAATAGTAATGTTTTTTAAGGCAAGCAAACAAACTGGAACGAAAATGTAAAAATGTCAAGAGTAGACAGTGAAGTCATCTCCTCAGCTCTGACAGCCAGGGAGCAGGACGAATGCAGTGCTTTTGCTAAAGGTCTTATAAGAATTAATGAGAGCCCTTACCGTACAGCGCAGGGAGGCTGTGGGCTCATCAGTTGTCGGTTTGTGATACTACTGGACTTTGAGAGCATCCTGTTTCTTGGGACTTTGCACTGACTGAAATTTTTAAGCTCAGTAACATTTTTTTTGTACTTCTACATGCATTTTTATGTATATATTTTATGTATGCATTCAGTCTGTCAGCTAAATTAGCTTGTGAATTAGCAAGAAAATAAGTAACAAAATCTACTTTAGACTAGATTTCTTCTGTACAAAGTCACAGAATAGCAATGAATGAGGTTATTTTAGCTGAAAAAAAAGCCAAAATAAAAGCGCAGGACTAGGCAAAAATGTATAAGCTAAAAGCAAGGACCAAATTTTCTCTTATTTTTCAAGTGCGAGTTGAGGACAACCTGTGTAACCCTTGAGTTAATGTCAAACTCTTGATTTTTATTGATGGGACTTAAAGAAATAAGACCCCTGAATTATGTATGACCACAAAACAGCATGTCTGCGAGCAAGAGTATGGTGGCCTCTGCATCGAGCAGTGTCTTCCCTCTGGCAGAGACCTCTCTTGATGTCCTGTATAGACACTGGGTCTATACAGATTTCACACCCAAGCTGGAGGCAATCAATAGCTGTTTGTGGCGATGACTTAACAACCTTGAACTGATCAGAAATCAGAATAGTTGTTTCCTTTGCTGATCTATAAATGATCTCTCCAACCCGTATTATATTGGCATGATAGTGGTGCTTCTAGCCTGAGACCCTTGGTGCTCTTCACCAGCCTGTTGAAGTGACTTTCCAGTGCCCTGCCCCTGCAGGCTTGCCTGCCTACTTCTCTTCCTCACCCTCGCACCTCTGTTGGGGTGTGAGCTGTTCTGGAGAGGATGGCTTAGAAATCTGCTCTCACTGTAGTTTGAGAAGATCCTCTTGCTTCAAAGTGAGTGACTGTTTGTAAAAGCACCCAGTGCTGAATGAAGTTCTTCTGAAAACTGTCGCCTTTCTCTGTGTTACAGTTACATTACCCCTACTCTCTGCCCCCCTTTCTTTGGAGCTTCTGAAATAATTGTAATCCTGTAATCCATTTTCAATATTACTGGAGTCTTCCATGAAGGTAACTAAGCTTGCTTTTAGGTGGAAAATTCACTTTTTCCAAATGATCACATTATATAAAAAACAGAGCAAAGCAAGAGCAAACTCCGGAAGCCAGAAGTTTCTTCTGGGTCTGGTTTGTGTTTTAGGGCTCAAAACCAATATAGAATCTTGCTACAAGCTATTGATTTTCTTGGGAAGATTCCCCCTTCAAGATGAATTTGCCACAAAGCAAATGATAGGCCTTGTTTTCCTCTAGCAATAGGAATTCTATTTTTCAGTGAAAAGAAAAGAATTAAGATAAATTACTCTCATTTGAGATCATGAAAATCCAGAATGGGCCCTTGTTTCATGACTCAGGAATGTGCATTGGATCAGGAACAGACGCAGCACTTTTTGGACACTGTGTTGGCAGCGTTGGGAGGGGAGCTCTTGCGCTCGCCGTGCCCATATGAGTGCTCCTTCTACTGTGCATAATCTTTGTTCTTTTTCCTTGATCCTTTACGGAGGTGAAGCATGGCCCTTTGGGCATAGCCAGTGGTGGGAGGTTTTTGTGTGTCTAGGTGTTAGACCTAGGCTGTTTGGACAGGCGGAAGGTGGTAGTTTGCTCTGCTTGTGTACCTTAGTGTCAAAGGTGCCAGAGACTCTTTTTCAGCAATCTTCTACGTCTTTTTTTTTTTTAATTAGGTGAAACCCTTGGTGCACTGCAGAGCTCTAACCCAGGGTGTGTGGGTAAACCTTGTAGAAATGCTGGACCATTGCAAGATGCAGGAGTGGCAAATTGGAACTCGGAGCGGTTGGATTGTGAAATTCACAGTGTTTTACACTGCACGTCCCCTTGCTGTTGGTGGGAGTGGTAATAAATTCCTCCTCCTCTCACCTGGAAGTGTTATAACCAAGTACATAACTATTTGTAAATGAGCAGGGACCTAAAGAGGAAGTGAGTGGCAGCAGGGAACAGCTGTTCTGTAGCTGTGATGTTCTTACAAGGCTTTGCCACCTGATAAACGGTTGAGATACCTGACTGAAAACGAATACAAAGCAAATTTACAGCACAGCAGGGAGGGAAGCAAATGAAATTTCTCGAGAAGACAAGTGGAATGCTTGTTTTGATTCAGAGTCCTTTCGAAAAATGGCTAAGAACTCATTAAGGAAATAATTACGCATTTTTGTTCGCACAAAATTTAATAAGAACACTGAAGGAAATATAATTTCTGAATGGAAGAAGTCCAGTGAGCAAAATAATTCTAATGAGTTAAAATGCATTAATAACAAGTTTGCCTAGTCCTATATTAAAATACAGATACTGCTATAGTTCTTTTAAAAGCAGCTGTGAAGAACAGTAATGTCACGTTACCTGAAAATTATTTGTGGCATTAATTTTGTGAGTCTGAACAGGTATGAAATTTGGAGTCCTCACTTTGTGTACAAAATGGTGTTTTTACAGTGTCTCCTGATGCTAGAATATCTACTTTTTGGGGATGAAAATTTATTTTAGACTTGTCTTAGTTGCATATAATGTATTTCCCACTTCACGGAAAGGCGTAGCACCATCTGTGGGAACATAAACCAGGCCTTGTGGAACCAATCTTGCTTTATCCTGTCTCATTAGACCAAGACCTATTGGCTCTCTACAAATGTACAGTGATGCAGTGGAGAATTTCCCATCTGTGGCAAGGAATTTTATAGTATGTTGTTCAATAATAATAAGTACTTAAGAAAGAGAAATTAGAGTTTTTCTCATTGCTGTTAAGGATTTCGAGATGGATATTAATATCTGTTCCTGAGTTCTTAGTGATCTGTGTCACAATTTGAATACACAGATATTTACAAGTATAATACATGTGTTTTAAGTGTCTTTTAAGTACCTCATTCTTGTGGATACTTCTGACCTACTCAAAGCACAACAGCTTGCGATTCAAGTGGGGCAAAAAGTTAACCTCTTTGGTCCCATCCTCAATCCCTTTTTTGCTTTCACTGAGCTTCCCCAGGCTTGCAGTGGGAGAGTTGAGCTCTTCCCAGGTTCAGAAGCATGCTGCTAGCACCATTTGAAATATACAAATTACAATTCATGGGAATTGTCTTTGCAGAACTAAAACATCTTTTTTCTCATGCACAAGATACTCTACCAAGAAATGTTAATAACAGCAAAGATGGCATTACTCACAAACTTATTAATTAACCCATACATCTACCTGTCTTATGTTATATGTATAAACCTATAGCATTGAGGTACTCTTATGCTGTTGGTAAATTGATATAATAAATTTTACATGACCAGCTTAGACTTCCAGCAATTTACATAGCATTTTATCAGACTACTGTGGTTTTAAGATTAAAGTCAGTTAAAAACATTAGTTTAGTTTTACACAACAAAGGAGAAATATCAGAAACATTTGTTTTAAATAATTTTCTCTATTTGAATCTCTTTCATGTTTTTACTATATTAAAAACCAAATTCTTCAGGCTGTTGCTGACATGTTTTGAGAATTTTTTTTTTACTGCTTTTGACAGTGCTTGATTAAAAAGTAATGTCAATAAAATAGTGGTGTAACAGAAAGGTTCATCATCCACATTTATAGGAATATGCCAGCAATTTATCATAGAAAGATAAAAATATAATTCCATTTTACTTAAAAAAATAAGGTTGAGAACAAAAGAAAGGAACTTTCTCCTGTTTATCTCCTGCTGTGTAAAAGCACTCAGAGAAATGCAGTAATGCATTATGCAGTAAAGTAGAAATGCAGTCAAGAGTTTACTGTACCTGGCTGTGGAATCTATTTTACTAGAAATAATTATGGACTAGGAATTAGCACTTGAACTGCAGAAGGTGCCTAACACTTCATTATGACCAGTTGGTAACAGGATCTAACTTCTGACACTTCTGTTCGACAAATGGTAGCTGGTGAGCTTTATGCCGGGTTCCCTCCAAGCAGTTAAGACCGTGTGTTATTTTCAGCACATATTATGACATTGAAAGAAGTAACATCTGCTGCTTTAGGTTTAAAGTAATTATCTTTTGTTACAGACATACAAATGAAAGGTGAGTCACGGGCTTAGGCTTTTTGAGGCATCTGTTTTAAGATGCTGGAGCTGGGTGTTTTGTAATATTTCAGGAGAGCAGTGACAATCACATATTAAGTAGGACAGCCACTTTGGTTGCTGACTTGGCATCTTAAATTGACGTGGTTACTAAAATATACTTAGTCCTCCTACTTTGCTGTTCAGTATCTTGCTTATATGCAAACATTGTATCTAGAGAATAAAAAAAAAACTGTGAATGAAATGTAGGACCTTTAAAAGTATTTCCATAGAAGATTTTAATATGTTCTTTTTTCTTTTGTAAGTCTTACTTTAAGTCATTTGCAAGCAGGAAAAAAAGCCATTTCAGATAATATTTCAACTTGATGTTTCGTTAAACATCCAGTGGAC
Source organism: Nothocercus julius (assembly GCA_013398735.1). NCBI lineage: Eukaryota > Metazoa > Chordata > Aves > Tinamiformes > Tinamidae > Nothocercus > Nothocercus julius. Next base: position 4,062,957 of record VZSV01000047.1, read on the forward strand.
TGCAGCAGAAAGTGAAATTTTACCAGTTCAAGAGGTTAGATGAGCTGTGAATGCCTTGGAGTTTGCAACTGCGATACCTCTGATACAGGCTTTTCACCTATGAGCCAACGCCAAAAAGTTAACTACTCTAAAGGCATAAATGTAAAAGGCGATGGGTTGCTGCCATCCAAATGCTGCCAGAATGTCTGCAAGTGTCACAGTCTTTTGCGCTCCCTTCCAGATAGAGAAGGGACGCGATGAAGGAAAAATCCCAGTTGAGTGGCAGAGGCAGAGCGGTGTCTATGCTGCCTGTGGGGCTTCAGGAGAGCATGTGGTACTGAAGCAACTGGCACTTCTTCTGAACATGGGCTTTTGGGCTGGCTTGTCAATCAGCTATTCTTGTCATTCACTGCTAGCAGATGAGCGAGAGGATGGGTAAACATAAATAAATGACTCTGTTCTGTAATTCACTTTATGTGAGGATCAAAATGAAGTTTTCCTCAGCCTCAAATGTTTAACGTTGATTATGCCTCAGCTAATGCAAAATTTCAGTGCAAGCTATAATTTGGCACTCACCCAATCCATCATCTACAAATGTTGCATCTTAGGAGACAACGGGGGTAATGTGGGAGAAAAACTCTTAGATGAGCCTATGATCATTCCTGGATTTGTGCAGGATTTTCTGACTAAACACTACACGTAAATTGTTTTCTCATTTTAAGTACAACAGATGCTCAGACACCATGATGATGAATTCAGTATAAACGCCCAATTTGGGAGATTCAGTTACATAACGGTGTTCTGAATTTCTGGGAGAATTCTGTGTTTCTTTAGCAAGCAGTCCAGAAAGCAGAAAAAAAGAAAAGGTAAAGCGACGATTCACTGTATTTCTGTTTGTTGTGTTATCCTGAGACAGTGTGCTAGAAGGACACTTTTGCAAGGTCACCAAACCATCTGAGAGATGCAGCAACACTTGAAACTGCTCTAATGACATGTGATACCACTGCAGCTACCTGTCTACTTTGCCAAAATACCATCTGTAGCTACATTCCTGTTCAAAAGGTGAGCATGATGGGCAAGAAATATTACAGAAATATTACAAATCTGTGGATAAAAGGACGAGTAAGAAAAACAATTAGTGGAATTTGAAGGGGTGAAAACCTAGTTGTTCAGCTCTCTACCTCTTAGTTGAGAAAATGGTCAAGCTTAGGATACGCAGGGTTGACTAACAGCCAAAGAAAACGGAAGCAGAAACAAGGCAATATGCTTAGCAGTTTTGGCTGCTGCCCTTGAAGCTAGAGGTATATTGTTACACTAAGAGTAACATTTTCCAGTGGCAGAAATGAATCATAAGATTTTATATACTTAAAATGACAATGAAGCGTATGCACAAGGAAAGCACAGAGGGACACTGAAGATGCACCTTAAACACTTACCAGTGTTAACCCCAGTATCCATCTGGGGTTCATGAAACTCCTCATACAGCCTCTTTGGGCAGCGTGTCCTGGCTACCCACCAGAATCTGCCTGATCTCTGCCTGGCACAGACAGCAAAGCACCCACAGGCCTAGACATCTTTCTGAATGACTAATTGACACATGCTTTTCCCTCAAGAATCTGCTTGTTCTTTAGAAACTGGGTTGCTAACCTGTAACTTTTGAAATCTTACTTCAATTCCTTCTCTGGCATTAGGCAAATTCCTCCCACTGTTTCTGCCCAGCTTGCCATCTCTGAAATGGGAATAGCTGCATTCCTCCAGTAGAAGCATTGTGAGGTGTTCAGATGTTATACTAATGGGGTCAGAGAAAGCATGTAGATAATGAATGTAATATTATAAAGTTCAATTTGTCTTATTGATCCGTGACAATTTGTAGCACATCACCTGTAAGAGATTTTTCAAAGATACTGAGAGCATAAATAGCCTTGGCAGGAGATTGTGGGACACTTGGATTTTCATCACCCTAAACAGTGATAAAAGGGAAACAGTTAAAGCCTGATAAAAGAGAAGAAAAATTTGAAGTGAATGTAATTGTCAGTGATCTTAGCATTAAATCTTTGAATATAAGTTAAGGGCTTGAATACAGAAAAGTTTGAGGAAGCTCAGCTTGATTCAAAATAGCCAAAAGCATTTCTGGAATGAATGCTTTATTAAATTATTGAAGTTCCTTTAGGATATTAATATTGTGGCAGATGAGATATTACAGAGTCAAATTTTTAGAAATCTTTTGAAGAAATTTCATATCAGGGTTTCCTGTTTAAAGGTGCAGAGTCAAAGACTGAGAGGAGAGAGATGGCACAAAACTGTCCTGAAGGCAGGAATTAAGCTGTTCTTTAAGAATTTCTTCGAAGCTTGTTTTAAATCTAAGGGAAGTACCACTGCTTTTTGTCACTTATGTAAATTGAACACGAGATAGTTTTACATTTGTAATATAAAGGTAAGTTTGAAGCTGAGAAATAAGTGAGCACAATCCAAAATAAGAAAACATGAATTATCTAGGAATATGAAATCAGATAGCTTAAGGCAGACAACTCTAATATAATACTTCGTTGCTAAATGAATTGAGTGGCATTATATTCCCTAGGAAAGATAACTGGCACTTAGAAGTTATATTTTAAGCCGCTTATCTTCCTTAAAGTAAGCCTTTTAGCTCTGTCTGTACACTTGGTGAAAGATAGATAGATATTGGTACACACTCCTCAACAAACGCAGTACAGCACAAATTAAAAGGGCACAAAATTACTCAGAGCAGCGTTTGTTTATCCTAAGGACATGTTCTCCAGCGTGTCTTGGAAAGGGCACTGGAAATTCCCTTGTGGGAAGAGCTGTTCATTACGGTCACACAGCTGCAGATTAGTCCCGTTTACAGACAGAGGGAGAAGATTAGCACAGAGGTTTTCCTGGCAGCCTTAATTATACTGCAGGCGCTTGAAGTTCAAGGATCTAACAGTGTTTTTGCGTTAAAGGTATTTCCTGCAAATTGCTGCTTTATATCATCGCTCTGAACTTTTCCTCTCTACATCCACTACAAATAAACCTGTCTCTGCAGGCAGCAGGAGAACCTCTCCTATCCCATTTGCCTTGGAAAGTGCACAGGAGTCATCTTTTTGCTAACTCCCTGGTGTTTGTTTCTCAGACCAGTTAAACACCCATGGCTTCAGCTTCACAGTTTGTCTTGCATACATAATAGGATAGGAACAAGAAACCATCTGAAAATAGCACAAAAATGCTGGGTAGTAAAGCTGCGAGTTAGCCTATGTGAATGCCCTAAAATTACTTTTATTTACAAGTTTTCATGTTTAGGAAGTGAAGGTCAGTGAAAGATAATGAAAAGCGATTGCCTGATTGCCCCCGCAGCAGCAATATGCTACCTGCCCTGTTCCCATTTGCAGGCTGCTTAAGGAGTGATAACAAGATGTGAAGACAGACAGGAGGACAAAGAATAAAAACCCATTACGTGGGTGGTCCCATCAAAAAAGGGTAAATAGCAGTTCATTTGGGAATAAAGTCCAAGGGCTGAATGAACATGCAGATAATAAACCATAGCTGCTCCCTTTAAAGACCTCCTGAAAGGAGCTCTTCCTAAGAGGTTTTGAGGCCAGGAGAATGGGGCTTCCTGAGCAAAGCCTCACATGGAGATCCCATTTGTCTCTTCCTGTGGTATAATCTCTTGGTTGTGTTATTTATTTACAGTCTTTTAACGGGTAATTCACCTCTTGATGGCAAAGGGTGTGAGTGCAGAAAGCTCTGCAGACCTGCAGCTCCAAATGTGCTTTTCTTTAACTCATAGATGAGTACTGCGTAGCATTGGCACTCAATATGTGCCTTGTGGTTATGAGGATGGTAAAATAAAGTAGGGAAGTCACACTTGCTATATGTATCAGCAGGCTTTCTGCATTAGAGACAGGCAACAGAAGTCAAAGCTTCTTTCCCCTTAAAAAACACAGTCTTGATTAATTTGCAGGATATTTCATATAGCTGAAATCCTGAAAATGCTGGCATGGAAATGCCTGAAAGGCTAGATCCGTATTTTCCATAAAGAAGAACAGAGAATGTGCTGTGCTACAAAATGCTGGACTCCTGAAGAAGTGTCTAGTTTGCAACTTTGAATGATGGTTTTCTAGAATCACTTGCATAGGGCCGTGATGTCTGAATGGGAGGGGCTGGGAGCTGCTGCAATGCAAACACTTTCATCTTGCCCGACCAGAGCCCCATTTCCGTTAGAGAGGTGGCCCGGCGTCAGTAGGGAGGAGAGGCAAGGAGCAGGATTGTCCCTCTAGCATCCCCAACAGCCGCCACCTCCACCTGCCGAAGCACAGCAGAGAGGATGATGCTTTTAAAGAGTGATCTTGGGTCCTATTTTCCCTGCGTAACTAGGAAGCAGCGTGTTACCAATCTGACCGTAATGCTGGGCTGAGGCCGAGTGCTGCAGTTAGCTGCGAATTTATGCCAGTTCCATAAAACCCTGTTTGCACAAATGTTTGCAAATGCTGGGGTACTGTGACTGGGATGATGCTGTTGTTTTTTAGATGTGCAAGAAAAGATCATTTAATACAAGCAGTATCTCTTGTGAGTTGTTATTCATCTATTACATTATTATTTGCAAATAGTTGTTTAATTATTTGGTCAGCTTCAGTTAGTTTCTTGAGTTAGTTGTAGCACTGCCTGTCACCTCTTCCTTCATTTAATTTCTTTAATTTCTTTGCTATACACATTAGTGTGTAGCACAATTCTGGTACATCAGAAGAGAGCCTTTCTCTTAGTGCACAGATGAAATGGAGCTGAAAATTGCAACTGGTAAAAGTCCAGCTCTTTGCAGTGTATTGTTAACTCTTCTACCCCTGTAGCCACCTAATTGAAGATAGTGATGACTCCCTATATTCCCTGCATTGTCAAGCTCACACCATTAAGCATGTATTTGGTTTCATTATAGTGCAGTAAACAATTTGTTGTTGTGTTAAGATGTGCTGGTTTATAATGACTGTAGGTACAACTGCATTATGCTTTAAATGTCTTTAGATTCTGAGTTATGGAGCAACAGTTTAATTATCCCATTATCTTACTAAAGCATCCAGTTATTTGTTGGTGATGCAAAGCCCTGAGAACTTGACTGGGATGAACTGTAATATGAGTGTAGCTGTTATTTCTGCATTGACACTTTATCAATTTGCTATGCTGTTGTGAGGAAAGGATCCCATATAAAATTATGGCAATGGGAACTGCATATCACTAAAATTATGCCTAGCAAAAGATTGATTTATGATTTTAGTAAGTGTAGTATGCATGCAAAGTATATGTTTGGCTTTTTTATTTAGTATAAATATATATGATTAAGTTTTACTGTATAAAAAATTATGTGTTACTTTAGCCTTCAAAGACCCGTATTGCAAGCTTAAAGGGAGAGACACGTAAATAGAAGAACTGCTATTGAATTGTGAGTCCAGCTTAAAGTCCAAATTCTGTCTTCTGTGCGCCCTGATCTCCTCAAAAAGTTCCTGAATTCTGTTAAAAAATTGCTGGTTTCTCAGCAAACAGTGTGAAGAGTTTTTTCCTGGAGGAAAGGTTTTAATAATTAAAATCATTTGATACTGAAGAACAGGAGGCTATTTGATCTTTTGATCTAGTTCAGAGACTGACACTTTCCAGAAAGGAAAGGAAAGGAAAAAAAAAAAAAAAAAAAGTCTCTCCAATAAATCGAGAAATAAGAGTCAAGTAGAAGAATTTCACCTCAGAAGAAAAGAGGGCAAGTCACTAGGGAAATAGATTTGCTCAAAATAATTGTGAGCTTAAACATCAGGCATGAGATTTTTAGGACTTTTCCAGACAGAATGTGTAAAACTCTCAGGCTAAGATGTAAAAATGCCTTCTAGTACTTCATGGCATTGCATATCTCATACCCACTGTGTGAAGTTGCTGTTGGCTCTTGTGCTCCAGTCAGAATTTTAGTTTGTCCACTTTTCCCACTGCGTTTTCAACTAGAATAGCTATTTTATAAAGTCTCTATATTTCTGTGCAAAACTGAGAATGTTCCCATTCATTTAACAGACGGAAGTTTTCCCCTAGCGGCCGCTGCCAACTCTGGCTGTTGCCAGCAGATGAAAAGCAGAAATCAAAAACGTGCTGGAGGATGAATGTGCTCATCAAGGACAAGATTCTTTTGGGCCATGCTCTCTGGCCAACTCTCCTATAATGCAGCCTGTGCCACTTAAATCCACGATCTCTTCCTTGCCCATATTCAGATCTGTATATTCCCTTGCTTTTACGTGCACTAAGCCTGTCAATATCTGTCATTTTCCTGATGCTAGCAGCCATCTAGTTGTGCCATTTCTCACTATTCACTTCCTAGAGAAGCCATATGGGCCTTAAGCAGCCCCTCGTTCCCTTTTGCAGTGATGCTCAGAGGCTGCTGAATATGTCTGCAAACAAAGAGCTGCTTTTTCAAGAAGGCCCTGGTCGCGGGGAGCTGCTGGCTCCAGCAGCCTGGGGATGGCCCAGGCTGCTCTTAGGGGCATTTCTAACAGCACAGGAAAATAGTTTCAGGTGCTTTGGCAGGATGACAACATTTCACCTCTGCCTCATACTGCCAAACTGTGTCTTTGCTTTCTTCGATACTGTATAATTAGAGTCACTAAAGGTCAGAAATGCAAAAAGATCCCAAGTGTAACATTAGCTTAACTGTGTTTTAAAAATACTGTTCTCTAGATTTTTATTATATTAGCAGGGCAGCATTAATGTACAACCAAAATGTATAGGTTGATGTTGCAGTTCAGGAGAAGTGATGCTGTGGTTGCAAAAATAACTACTAAATTTGCTTGACTTATTTGATTCCCTCTGATCTCTCTTTGTGGCAGAATAAAGGAAAAGGAGAGATGAGGTGAGAGAGAGGCAGAAGAGCCTGGGTGGGCAAGGAAATTTTCTGTTCCTGTTTCCTAGCTGCGAAGCCCACAACTGACATTGCAGAATCTTTTAACAAGGTTTATTGTGTGTTATCTGTAGCATCATGACGTATACGTGCTGTGTGTATTTTAAAAAAGGCCAGTGTTTACAGAAGAGCTGGGAGAGTGGACACAAGCTCCTCGTACAGCAGTGATGCTTCTGGTTAATGATTGATGTCCTTATGATCTTGGCTAAAACCTCTAGGATTTTAGCAAGCTGCAATGAAATAAAACCTATTTTTTTTGCATCTTTCATGCTCTTACTGCACTTTACAAGTGAAATAATACCCAATAGCAGAGGGATATCGGAGCCCGGCAGCAGCCGACAGACGTAGCTCCTGACATCATACGTGGGTGGAATGGTGACAACTTACTATGAGGCCCAGGAGATTGGCTGTAGCGCGGTCACAGCTCTGTGCAATTTTATTTACTCATCATGCTTACTCTATCCTCATATGAGTGAATGTCTGGTGAATAAGCAATTTCATAATGAATAAGAATAGATCTACTTTGACACTATCTTGCACTGTAATGCCTGCTGCTTAGAAAGACCCGTATAAAATACTGTGGTCCCTTTTGACAAGGTTCAGTCACAGGTCACTGTTGCAGAGCAGATGAAACTGAATTTTATAGGAGTGACATATTGAGTTGCTCTCTTGCCCATGACATCTTCAATATCCGTTTGTACTTTCCAGGACCTCTGTTTAAAAGGTGTCTTTGTCCACATAGTTCCATCTATGCTACAAAACCAAGCTCTAATCTCCCTACAGGCAAAACTTCAAAGACAGCACATCTCAGAATGAGGATGATGCAGCCGTGGCAATCACACTGACAGGCACGGAGCAGCTGGGTCTCAGCCAGGCAGGTGTCATCCCTGTCTCGCAGCTCCTCGGACACTGATTCCCTTGCTCTTTACCCACTGGCAGGAGCAAATGCAGAAAGGGTCAAGCTACTGGCAGCACTAAAAGCAAAAGAGCCTCTAGCAATTGCATAGTATATTCTATTCACAGCAGAGTTCTTCACATTGCTTCAGCGTAGGAGGAGTAAAGTTTTCTATGATCAAAGCTCCTAAGAAAGCTTCTTCAACAACAAATTGAAATATTTTTCCCTAGCCAACTCTTAATATGGGATCACTCATTTAACGCAGCTCAGCAGTCAATTGCTGATTTTTTTTTTTATCTCCTTGGGTATAGCTTATAGGTCTTGCTGGATTGACCACTCCAGAAGACTTGGCCCCAAAACTTGAAATCTGAAGCATCACAGCAAGGCACCTACTCTGAGCTCCTACTGGATTGATAGCTGTGATGTTCACTCTCAAATCAGTGGCAAGAGTTTCACTGTCTGCAGTTGGAGGTGTTTGCACAGCCACACATGATTTTTTTATTTACATACACAGTGCCAATGCTGTAAATCAGATTTCTCACATGAATGAAAATTTAAAGGGAAGAAAACTGTTGTGATTTTGGTGTTGCCATCAGAGCGTGATTTGTTTACAGAAACTGGTATGGCTTCACTTTCCACAGAGAGAAATTTGTAGAAATTATGTATACAAATGAAATGTGTTCATATTAAGGATAGATGGCTTTATTTGCTTCATTAGCAGTAATGTGACAGAACAGTTCTTTGGTTACAGATCTACTGATTAGAATCAATCATTCAAAGTTTGAATACAATCAGGATTATTAAATGGCTCAGTAAATCTGAGACTATTTCAAACAAAAGTTACTGTATATTTAGAGATATTTTTAAAGGTGTTTACCAGATGGGTATTTTGTGAACTTTTGAAATGCGTCTTTGTAAATTATCCTCACTGCTTCATTGACTTTAATATTGTCAACTCTTAAACCTTGCTGTTATTCAGAAGAAAGTATTTTGAGATTTACTTAGCTTGGCATATTTATTATACTGCAGATTTCATTATTTGGTAGCATTTTTGTCTCTTTTGCTATATTTATGTTAGAATTTGGAACTTAAAAAGTGCTTGGGACAGGTTCAGGTAGAGATGAGAAGTTTTCTGGAAAGCCAAACATTGTTCACATGTGATGAGAAATTCATATAATTGTCCTGTAATATAGTTGGACATTGGTAGTCTTCACAACACTATGTAGATTGGATTCATCTAGCCCTGTGAATTAATTTTGAGAAATCAAGTAGGCAAAATTTCCCAGACTTAAGAGATCTTGTGTTCTCGTCTGTTGTCATGACTGCAGTTGGTTGAACCTCTCTGTATCAGTCTACTCATTTGTAAAATGGGCAAAATAATTACATTACAAAGTAATTGATAGTTAATGGGGAACGTGTTTATGACCATAAAGCATTTGACAAAAAAACAAACAAAAAAAAAAAACCCACACATTACAAGGGCTATGATTAGTGTCTACTGTGAGTAGTTATCAGGGGTTCTGAATATCCATGGAGACCAAGATGTGATCGCTTTCAAACGCTGGACATATCTGAATTAGGTTTTTGGTTCAGGCCCAGCTCTAAACAAAACAGCAAATTAAAAGGAGACAGATGGTCTCTTCCAGCTCTATATTGCACTTTTATTTTTCTCTTCACAAACATTAAAGGACAGATTTTCAGCTGATAAAAGATTACAGCTCAGTAATTTTACTGGTTTCTGGGCAACTGACTTTCCTGAATTTTTATTTTTTATTTTTAACAACGTAGTTTTTAAAATTTAATCATGGACATTTGCTTTGAGTTATAAGCTGCCACTTTTAGACCACAAAATAAGAAATACCATCTAGCAATAAACCAGCAGAATCGATGTACATCAAGCTACCCCAAAATTGTTTGTGATCACAAGCAAAATATTGATGAGTTTACAAGATCATTCGAAAGACGGATGTCATCTCAAAACTGATCTGTTCTTTAATGACAATGAAGTGTTTTTCATTTTAGAAACAGGAATTTGCCTAAAAATGAGGAATGGTATGATATTTTCTTTTTCCCTTCTTTTTAATTGGTGTTGTCATTTGATTTTAGAAAACTGGAATTGTTTTTGTTGATCTTTTTTTGAAAAATACTCTTAGCTGCATTCCTCATCCTTAGTTGTGCCCAAAGTCTGGAAATGCATCCAAAGTGATGCTGACTCATGCACTAAGAGAAGAAGAGCCAGCACATCGTGCATTGTGTTTTCAGCTTACTACCTAGAACTTCCCTGATACTCTTATTATTAATACCTTAAGCTGATATTGAGGAAATCAGTCTTACAGAGGTAGTGAAGAGAAAATGAATGTGAAGTTCACATATAAGATCACAGTGGAGCTAAAACACTGTGTAATGGTCCCAGCAGTAACAACAGCAGTGTGAATTCATGCCCTCGCTTTCCGTAAACTTGCAGATATGACCACAGTTTCACTTTTTCACTAAGTCTATTAAAGTATATAAAGAGAGATAGACCCAAACTAGTTGCCTGGAAACTTAACACTTCCATCAAAAGGTTTCCAGTTTTCTCTGAAGTATTCATCTCCAGCACAGAGTACGTCAAATAATTCTATATATTTTTTCAAATAGGCCATAGGATAAAGTTTTTTGAAACTTGTGATGCTGATTTTTTTTTACCCTACCATTTTTCATTTCATCATTTCTCCTGGATTTCTAAAAGTAAATCCTGTGAGAATGAAACAGAGAGACATTCATTAGGATCTGGAAGAAGAAGGGTGATTTTTTTTCTCATTAACTGCCCCAAGGAATAGCTCTACTGGTTAGTGAGGAGCACGGCTCCTGTATTGTGCCTTTGTGACTCGGGAACAGTAGATATGGAGGCTTTAAGCTACAAATCGAATAGTGAAAATCCTCTTAACCGAACACACCCTTGGGCTTCACATAGAATAAGGCCTTGCAGGAACCTTAAGCAGAAATAGTTGGAAATTTTTTGCTGAGACGGAGTTTTACTGGAAAATGCCTACGTCTCAAAACCAAAGTACCTCGTGGAGGGAAGTTGGTTTCCAAGAACTTTTTCAGCAACACGAAGAGAGGCTCTCAGCGATGCCCCTGCTTTCCCAGCAGCCTTTCTGGTGTTAGGCAGGAGCCTAGACCCCCAGTGCCGTCCTTTCCCTGCCTTCTCTTGCAGTAATTTGCTGCCTCACCTCACTGGGAACGTGTCAGTCAACCACTGCTCTACAGGTAGACATGTACTGCAAAGGCGCCAATATCTCATTTAACCAGAGCAATTTTGCTGTAGTGATAATGTGTTTCATATAAAACTGGCTCCACAGATCAATGCCACAGTACTCTAGACACAGCCCACAAATCCCAAAGCCACAAATAGTTTTACAATGCTAGGAATTGGGGTTACAGCTCTCACTGTCCCTTTGATTGTTTGCTCCATGTTTGAACCATGGGCTATAGAGAGTTTTAAGTTTCAGCTGCGGTGGGTTGTTGTGCAAATACTCTATATTTTTATTTTGCTTGTAGTGGTAAAATATTTTTATCATTGATTCTTCTCTGCTTTTTTAATGTGAAAAGAGCAAGATTGACCACTAACCTGTCTTCTCTCAAACAACCTAGTAGTTGGAGTGCATTTGGTACTAAGGAACCTTTTATTCTGTTCTAGATTGGAATTCTTTATTGCAAAAAAGGATGCCAGTCCTCACTTACACAATGAGACTTTTTGCTCTCTCCAAACAGAAAGGAGTGATAGGGGTTTATTTCCTGCTTCTAGAGAATCTTAGCAGAGCCATAAGTTGAAAGCCAGGCCCATCTACTCTCTTAAATAATAGATTCTAGTGCAGTGAAAACCACTGAACATACATAACCTCACCAGGTAATTTCCAGTGTAGCTGGAAAGAAGTAGAAGATGATGAAATTTGTGCGTCTGAGCTCCCATGTCCAGGAATGCCATAGGATTAAGTACTGCATGAGAGTGAAAAATGGTGGGACTCTTGAGGGCCCTGTCCATACACTTTGCTTTGGGCATGCACTTCAAAGTACCTGGCTGGGTTGGAAATAATATATAGGACTAAACAATTCCTTATCACTTTGTACATAGATTGTCAGAGGACCCAAGAAACTGGAAAAGAAATTACTAAAGGTGAAAAGAGCAAAATTAGCATAACGAAATACACCCAGTATATAATATTCACTTTGAATATGACTTGAAAATAATTTAAAAAATCACTTTTAATATGAATTATTCATTTGAGTGACTATTACAGCTGTTGCTGACTAGCCCTATACAGAAGATTAATCAGATTAAGACTGTGGTACTGACTCATTCTGTTATTAGCAGAGTTTCCTGGGGCTAGATGGCACTGGCATGCTAATATTTTGATAAGAAAGAGTAAATAACAAATCGAGATGGTGGAAAGCGGTGGATGGTAATAGACTTGCTCTTTATTGCTAAAATCCAGAGATCTATTTGCCTTTCATAGAACTTTCAGTATAATAACAGGTATTGGATGCTTTGCTAATGTGCCTATGGCAAACCATGAGTTAGAAAAAGTTTTCATGGCAATTAAATAAGGGAAGACAATACTCAAAAGTAGCATTCTCTTTCCATTCACTTCTGCTGAGTAACTTTCCATTCATTTGTGCAGAGTTTTAAGCCAGCAAATCTTGGCACACGTTTACATTAATGTCCAGCAGTCTATAGAGAGATAAGAATGCAGCCAGATAAAGGTGAGATATTAAAAAATAAATAGGAAGTAAATAGACTATCAAGAAATGTAGTTTAGCCTAGGCAATTATAATTTCCATACAGCGTTATCACTCTAATGCCTGCTTTCTATAAACTCGTGTTTGCTTCTCTTTATTTTTTGTAAAATATCCTAATCTGTTATCTTATCCCTGCTATCACAATTTTGTCCAGAGAAAACAACATTTAAAGGTATTTCCTTCTCTTTATTGAAAGTATCCATAAACTGGATTGTTAAAATAAAATACTTTAAAGTTGTTTGACTTTCAGGGATGCAGTGTATGCCAGTATGTGCTTTTAATTAAGGGAAGGTCTACAGTGATGGTGGAAGGTCAAGCGAGTACACTAAATGAAAACTGTAACTCTGCAGCCTCACAGGGTTCCCTGAAAATGTAATAAAAAGGCAGTCAGGATTGACATGATTTAGTTGGCTTCTTTACTAAGATAATAAAATGCCTTATAAGGAACTATTAAATATAAGGTAAGGAACAAAGACCTAACAGTGGGTAGCTAAAGCTGTAGGAAGAAGGTGAAGGTTGGCAAGTTAATGGTGAGGGTTCAGCTCTGCTGCTGTGCGTTAGAAAATAACAGTTATAAGTGGGGAGGAAAGAGGCTTCTGGGCAACTGCTCCTCCCCGAGCAGAGACCCTGGTGCTGAGTCAGCCCAGGGCCGACCTGCTGCCTCATCCCGTCTGACTCTGTCACCCAGTATAAGCCTAGAGAGAGCCTCACTCCCAGTGTGAGGCTAGGTCAGATTTGGGGCTCAGTCACCCCCCAAAGCCCTTCTGTTTTGTACCAAGTATTGTAAAAAATGATTGAAGGAGACGGCCTCCAAAGTCCATCCTCAGTCTGCAGGGTGCAAGGGTGATTCAAGCTCACTCTGGCCCTTGGAAGTAGCAAGGTCAAGTCACTTAGGTTTTTGTGTGATAAGTTATTCAGATTCCTCCTTTGTCTGGCATGTTACGTTAAATATGTGTGGGGAAAAAGTTAAAATTTGCAAGACACATAATGGAAAGATCGTCACCAAGAAACATAAAACCCACTGCAAAATGATGAGAGTTTTTTGGCTGTGGAGGTAAATTGCTCTTTAATTAAAGAAGAATCATCCCAGAGCAAGTAAAGTCACCCCAAGCAAATTAAAATAATTTGGAATGAGGAAAAATGAATACTTCATACGTGACACTGGAGGTTTAGAGCGCTGAATAGTTTAATGTCCCAGTGGTTTAAAAGAGCAAATTCTACAGCTGCTACTCTAAGCAGAAAAACTCCACCTTATTGCTTTGTGATGCTGCATTTTAAAATGAAGGCACCAAAGGGATTTAGATTATGGTTTCTGACAGACTGTGTTCGTGGTGCTTTGACACTCCCACTTCTCCCTCCCTACAGAAAGAGAACAGTTGGTAACTGAAAAGTAAACGTGCAAAAATGTATTTATTACTAAAAGGATGTTTCAGTCATTGTTTAAGAAACCAGACATTTCTCCATGTAGCAGATATTTTGCCTAACTACATTACTGCAACGCTGACCTTGTCATGGGGCTTTCCGTTTTATTTGGCCAGTTCTTCCACTTCTGCTATGGATGGATAGTCCATAAGATTCAGAAAAGTAGTTTTGTAGAGAAGAAAAGTTTTATGGCAAGGAACACCTATGTATGTGTAAAGAATGAAACAGGAAAAAATAACATGCAAAATCTATATGAACTTTTAAAAAAGTTTCGTTAAAGGTTTTAGTGAGTTTTACTTTATAAAATGGACAGTATTCCTATAGGAAGCCTCACTGTCTAGGTCATCTGAGTCGTGCTCTTCCATGGACCAACCTTGTACATCCTGAGGACTCTGCTGCCCACAGAGAGAGCTCTGTGCAGTCTCCCTGGAGCGCTGGAAGGGACACAGAGCAGGCAGCCAGCTACTAAAGAGTATCTCTTACTGAAGAGCCTGATTTCCTCAGGGAGTCGACAGAGGGCAGAAAGGAATTTCCAAGGGTTGCTGGAGAGCACTTGAATTAGCAGGACACAGTCGGGGCGAATATCCCTCAACACGCACTAATACATTGCTCAGTACTATTTTATGTTATATTAGTCAGCAATGAAAACCTATTTAGCTGAAAATATAAAATTGACTTTGGTCCAGGAAAACAGAATAGGCATATGTTGATGAACAGGGGTTTTCTGGACTGTAACTCTGCTTTTTCTGCGTATCAATATATTATAATATTTCAGTTGAAACCCACTGTAGTAATCAGTGCAGATAGGAGTATGCTCTTGCCCCTCTTGCATATGTTCCTCTCCCACTGATTTTAATTTACTCATGCGAATAGTCTCCTTGTTCTGTAGGGATGACAACACCTCCACCTCTTCCTGATTTGTATTCTATTCCTGTAGCAATTTAATTCATTATCCTATTGACTTTCTCCTTTGAAGCTGAACATTAATCTGAAGGTTATAGAGATTTTACTAAACCACCCTTCCATTAGACATGTGTTCCCTCATCTGGTACTTTCCTCAGAGGCTTATTTTTCAACATTAATAAGCACTGGAGTACAGTAAACTTATCTTCTGGCTGAAATACTTAAATATGACCCGTATCGTTTCCAATAAAGTCTCCAAAATGTAGCACAGATGGCCCGTGGCATTTCCAGCCTCCTCCTGCACGGCCCTCAGGGGCAGGACTGCCAGCCTTGTGTGGTAAGGACAGCAATAAATATTTGAATCACTTGTATAAATGCAGTTATGAAAAAGTGAGATATTCCTGTCCTTTTTGCTCAGTGACACACTGATTTAATAGTTCATTCTTATGGAAAACCACGGACTGTGGGCTGCCTTGTTTTAAGTGATGAGTTGGAATAGAATCCAAAATCTCACTGACAATCCTCACATAGGGACCAAAACAGCAGAACAGACCTGGGAGAGGAACCTAAATACTGGCAGATGAAGGAGGCTGTGTGCAGAAAACAGGCACTGTGTGCTGAACGGATTTTACGTTAGAAAAGTAGCATCAAATGTCACCTGGAGGCCTTTCTGAACATTTGCCTTCTAGGTGATGCTTTGTTTTGGGAGAAGATAGGGATCTGACCATACAGAAGGAGATGAAGATGGCTTGCTGATGTGCTCAGCGGGCATAGCTTATTTTGCTCACAGAACTGAAGTCCTAGTACATACTCAGTTACACTCCAGCTTATTCTGGTGAAGTTTTCTTGCTTTGTACAAATAGAGCAACAGAAGAGTTGTTGGTGGTGGACGGGGACCTATTTAGAGCCACACAATCAAGTCGTAAGTGTACAGGAGGTCTCACTGATACAGTTGTCGTTTCTGGTTAGAAAACTTGGAATAGTCTTGTATTTCTAATTCTTCAGCAGGCTGGATTAAGTTATTCTGTTCGGCCTGATGTTTCTCATAGGCTGTATATCTGATAGTCTGCTTTCTAAAAATACCAGAAGCTGGATTTACAGCACTGATCTCTCTGATAAGTAATCCTTTACTATTGCTACAGGGTCCCTGCTCACGCAGAGCATGTCTGCAGTTAGAGAGATTTGCATAGTGGGGAGAAGGCTGCTATTTCAGAATTTTCAAGGCCTTCATCTCCCCAAATTTATTTTATTTCACTTGGCTTTCTTTGTGCCTTTTAGTGGTAGCCAAAATAAATACGGGTTTCAAGCTGTGTGCGTAGCTTGCAATATATGTTCGTTTATGTAGATACCATTCCAGCTTTCATTATATTTCATATGTAGAGGAGGAAATGATTGTGTGTTTATAATATCTGTCAATGGGTTTTTGAAGGGCCACTTTAGCAGGCGGAGACTTCAGCATCATCTTTTTCTACCTTCTGGACTGCAGCTCATGTGTGAGAGCGCAGCCTTTGAGTCTGTGAAAAGATAACTCCAAATAATTGAGCTGCATGAGTTTCTGCCTCTGCATAGAAAAGGCTACTACAATGCCCAGCCATAAAGCAAGTTAGAGCTCTGTTGCATGAGGTTTTTCATTTTGTTGTTTTTAAAAAAAGTCAAGATTTTTATGGCTTTACCGTATGGCAAAGATGAGGGGCCCTGGTTTCAACATGAGCCTTTTGGAGGTTCAGGTGCCTTTATTTTAACAGGTAGATGGAGTTGCCAACTAACAGCACTGGGGTAAATCCCGCTGTATTTTGTGCTGCTTCTGTTTGCAGGAAGACAGTACTTTTCCTTAAATGATACAGACTCTGAAGCCTTAGAAACCGTTTTGCTTAGAGACATTAAGCAACAGACCGAAATGATTGTTGTCTTAGTTGGGGGCTTTGCTTGATCCAAGATTTTATTTAATCATCATAATGCAATAGGATGTTTATGCAAAGAGTGGAGAATTGGACATACTCAAGTACGTATCAGAGGGACAAGCAAAGGCTCCATTTATTTATTTAAACATTCTAAATCCTTCCTTTTTTTCCATGTTAACAGTCCCGAACATACTGATGACAGAATAATCTGATACATACTTGCGAAGCCGTTAAATTCAGACTCTTCAAGCATTAGTTCTCAGTTATTCTGGCTACTAAAGTGATAATTAGGAGCTAAAAAGTAACTAGATTATTGTAGAGCTCTCTCTTGACAGCCTTTAACACTTAGTTAAATGTTAAAGGCTGGAAATTACAAGTCTCAGTATTACTCAGACACAGTCCATTTTGAAAGAGTTTGCTCTTCCCCGCTTGTTTATTCATGCCGTGGTGCTCTCTGCCTTGCTCTGAGTATCCGCCCACTCGCAGAGCATCTTCACAAGGCATGAAAAAGGATCCTGAGAACACAGCTCTTGCTCAGTACAGATGTCAGGTTGGATTTCCAGGTGTGTGAAGAATGCTGTAGCTGATGTACAGTATTTTGATGCTGTTTTAAGAACTGCCCTCCTTGCATAAGAATTTAATTTAGGTCTGTTTGAACTAATCTAATGGGTCACTTGTGCTGTGAAGGAGAAGGACTGTCCTCTCTTCCTGCCTCCCTGCATCCTCTTCTCTGCACTGTGCCGGCTTGAAAAGACTTTGGAGACTGAAGTAAAAGAGAGGGCTGAAATGGATGGGAGGGCAGGAGGAGTGGAGTGGGAATGAGTAGGATCTAATGGAGTGGGTCACCCTTACTAGGGAGCCTCAGGCTTGCGAATTGTTTTCACAGCAGAACAGAGGATTCACTAACCCCCTTGCTGGTTTATCTAACACCAGTAAGAGCAGCATTATTCATGGAGTGTCTGCAGGACACCATTAGCCATCAGTGTAGTCCTGTAAGGGGTTTCTCTGTTGGTAACAGCTATGCTGGCCTATACTGTGATTGCACTTTTATTTTGATGAGTGAAGGCAAATTTAAACAGTTCTGTTGGAATGTACTTCTTAAAAAGATCCAGATTATACTAGTTAGAGTACTTTTCTCAGTATAATTTCCTGACGAAAATAATGCAAAGTTGATATAGGGACTTCTATTCCTTGACAATGAAGTTTTAGTCTACTGTTAGCGTAAAACACAAAAAATGAGAAACAGCTCTGCAAATCAAGTCTGTGTCTGTCATGATTTTTGTAGCCTCGAGAATGTGTGTAAATCTTTCCCAGCTTTGCCAACACAGTTTTAATTCTGCTAATGTTAGTGAAATCTGAATATAATCCCAAACTTCTCTGAGCACAAATAAGCACATAGTGGTATTTTATTTTTCTTTATCCCATCTCCTTTGACATCATTACCCAGCACTGAAGTAACAGCAACAAGCAGCAACACTCTTGAAAGCATTATGTTGCCTTATAAAGTCATGTATTCGATCATAAAGCCAGCTAACTTATCTGTAGTTTTCTTATTATAGCTGCTAGGAGCTGTAAATGTTATATCTTCCAGTGCTGAGAACGTATCAAAAATCTCTTATTTCTGAGGACAGCACATCTAGGGGTGCATGTTTATCCCAGGACCACGTCAGCTGCCGTCCTTTGCTGAGGAGTTGCCCCGTGCCGCTCTGTGTCTCAGGCTGGACTCACTGCTTGTGCTTTGGAAACGTTGGGGCTGCATGAGGAAGGCCAAACTGTGCACACACAGGTTCTCACCAGTAACTAATACTTGACCTAATTGGAACTTAACTCTGTTGACTGTTGCTCTTTTCTAAATCTGACCAGGAAAGCAAAGACCTTATTTATTAAAGTACACTTAACTTTCCTCTGTCAAAGGATTAACATGTTATATGTTCATTTAGCATAGAATTTAAGCAAGGCAAGCAGATGTCCATTGCATAAGACATGAATAATTTCATGAAAAAGCTGCCACTGGCTATATGATACATCTATGTAGCTTATAAAACAAAACAAATGATTACCATCAATTATAGTAACATCTTTTGACAACTCTGCAATTAATTTGCTAGTCTTTGATAACTGTTATTGCACAAAGCCAAAGAAAATGCCATGCATTAACTGAGTCATCAGCAGAGTCTCTGATAGATGGTACAGATGGTAATGTGATTATTCATCCCCAGCAAAATAAAGAAGTACTTCATTACAGAAAACTATTCATTTTGGTCTTCTAAAAGACCAGTAACAAGATACCTAGACTATCTTAAAAATGACCCCCACAGTAATATATAGTTCTTCAGCAGCATTGTTACCTTTGTTAAGATTTGTGGAGTGTACTAGATGACTCACAGACGTGACATAAGCTAATGGAGGGTGGGGAGGATGAAAACTCAGGCCTCCCTTCTACATACAAATGTTTCTGCATAAAAAGAATGGAAAGATTCTGCTTTGCCTACTAGAAAATCTAGAAAAAAAATCCAGATATTTATGAGACTAAAGTATTTATCCGACAAAAGTAGTGGACGATCCCACAGTAGATGTCAGGATAATTAAATTTTGGTCTTTTCTAGCATGATTATAAATATGTTTGTAATACACAACAGGCACTGATTCTGCAGGGTTTTACTTCTAGCATCTATTGCTTGAACAGTCTAATAGACTTCTGTGGAACCTCCCTGAAGTATCAGCTTGCCTTAGCGTGAGGCAAAGGCAATATGATGAACAGTGGGAAGCGGTAGGAATGAGCAATAAAAGTAGCACCTTTATAAGAACTAGAGAACTATAATAACCTTCAATATTACTTTGTGGTTAATCTTGTATTTGTGTTTACTGGGTGTATAAAAGACCAATTGTATGGTACTTGCTTACTTTGTAAGTAGCTCATGTGGGAATACACGGTGTCTACCTGTGCCATACAATAAATGTGGCGCTTTCATTCTCAGGTGTATCATATGCTTATATGTTTAGCAATGCAGAAAGAAGTTTTAGGCTCTTCAGAATGGATAAAAGGAGACAATTTTTATGAGTATTAATTAGTTTGCAAAACCTTCAGGCAGAAATGGGAAGTGAGTGTTTCATAGGGTTAATTTGGAACTCCAAATATATGGACCTACCTCCCCAGAGAAGGCCTGTCCGTTGAGGAGGTGCTCGGATCCCTGGCTGTCTTCACTTCCAAAGTGTAGCCGGATTTCTTCTAAGCGGTGGCTATAAGTCATCGGCCCTCCGGAGATGTTAACCAAATGCTCTTTGTCTAGTCGTAGAGAAACATGTCTCCCCGTGTTATACATTGTCCCACTGACCTAAACAGAATGGGGAGAAAACACTTTTTTCAAAATCATTTTTTTAGGTCCTAGAAACAGGTTATGCGCACCTCAAGCTTTTCCTCCTTATATACCTTCATTTAAAACCAACGATGCATCTCCTTGTGAGATGGAATACACAACCTGAGGTTATACTTCAAATTCTGCTTTGAATTTTATACTTTGTATTCAGATATTTGCTAAATTTGTATGTACATATCTTAGCCAGAGGGACATGGTTAACACAATGAAAGGAATTACTATACTTCTAAATAAGTCAGACTTTAGAATATTCTTTATGCAAGTGTTGAATAATGGCCTCATTACAAAATTTCTGCACTGAAAATGGGAACATTTCAGCTATCATAAATTATTTAAGTATGCTTTAACGAACCTCAGATTTAACTTTTTTTCTTCTTGTAATATTTATAATAAAGTTATCCAGAAATGAAGGTGCTGCAAAAGCAGACAGATAATTATTCATAAATAGGGATCCCTTCTACTACTGGGGCTTCTGGTAAAACTGATAAAACTGATAAAACTGTTTTATAGCAGTTGCTATAATAAAAAAGAAAATAAAGGTGGATTTTTTTCGTGTAGAATATAATTCTGTCATGTTTTTTCACTGTCATAGGAAAAGCTCCTGTATAGTAAGATAGTCCTAAATTTGTGTCATTATAAAGAGAAATATGCCAGTTTGAGTTAAAAATAGAATTGTGGTTGATTTAAAAACATGCTGCATGGCTACAAATGGTACACTTGAATAACATTAATTTACTTTAAGAAGAGGAAGTGTACAAATAATATGCTTAGTTGCACTTCAGTTTAAAATTAAAGACATGACTGTTATGCATTATATCCTATACTGCATTGGTAGTATAGTAATTACCATTGCTGCAGTGTCATTTTATCTGTAATACTAATTACTGAGTTTAAATGACCTATTTTGTTGCACAGTATGTTGTAAAAAGTTACACTGTACAGACTGTGCAATAGAACTAAATGGATGAAATTAAATTGTTTTGTGATGGTTGTGGGGGTTTTTGACTTTGATACAGATGTTCTTTTTTTGTTTATTACAATTTAAAATAAGCAGCAATAAATTACTTATGAAAAGCAATAAGCCCAAATATTAGTATTCATTTGAGATAAAACGCAATAATCTTATAAATGTTCCTTAGTTTTCTGCTTGACTTTGCTTCCATAGTAATTAAATACGTACCCAATTTAGTTTATTGGGTGGAAGAAGGTCAGTTTATTGATTTTAGTTTCAGTACACTGCATATGAATGACATAAAATTGCTAATCTAACAATTGTAATTTAAAAACAAATAGGGGAAAATGGTTAAAAGCCTCTTACATTTGGAAACTCATGCTTCACTGAACACTAAGTTAAATTTAGCAACAGTGCAAAATATTGAGAATCCATTTTCTTACTCAGATTGGTCCAAACCTCAAATTAGGTTACCATTATTTTTTCTCTCAAGGTAAAAGTGACCCAAATAACCCCTAATGTGACTCAAATAACTCTCTGTAGAGTAAATGTAGGAAATGAAAAGAGACAAATTCATGAACAGTAGTAACATTTATCTTTCTCATTTTTGTCCTCATAAACATGCAATGCTTGTATTGACTGTTTTAAAACCAAAATTCCCTTTGTAAGTGCAGATAAAAAGTCCTGGTAATGAAGGACTCATCATGCCTCCCTTCTGACCTGCAGGGAGGGGCAAACGACTGAAGTGAGACCCTGAACAGCCTTTGCGGGGACACACAGACGTGTTGCCAGGAAGGACAAAATCCAAGATCTTCAATGTCAAAAATGTAAGTTCTACCCACTTTAATTGCCTTTTTAGGTTTATGTGAAATGCTAGTTTTCCTGCAGTGAACAGATAAAGAGTAACCTCAAATAGCAGTCTAGGTACTGGGCCAAACTGGTCCTGACACATCTCTGCCCATTTCTTTTCTTGAGAGTGTCAACATAAACTGCTGATTTAATGCAGCTTTGAACAGACATTTCTTCTCAAACACGTTTTTGAACATCAGACTGAGATGGGTTTATGGAAGGCAAAGTTGCATGTGGTGGATTTAGTCACAGAAGTCAGTTAGAGATATTTTCTATATTTTGTACATTCTTCTATAAGATACGCAACATAAGATGTGGTGCCATATGGGAAAAATGTTGACTCTGTTTAATGTAGACAACAATATCTGCCAGTCCAGGAAACATTGTGGGTTTTTTTATATGTTTCTTTGGATTGGATAAAATGTTATAGGGTCATTTAGAAGAACAGTAGAAAAGATCTATTAAAGTCTATATAACTATTTCCTTAGTGTGTCAAACTAGTCTTCGCATGAAGTCCTTCACAATCACGGCCACTGTGCTGCTGCTTGCTTTCCTGTCAAGTAAGGTTTTTGTTCTCTGTTCCTGTTTGACTTGGAAGTTGCATAAAGATGAAAACATAGCAAACAAGCTTGGGGAAGAAAAGAACACTAAATCTCATCCGCATTCTCACAAAGATCAATACTGACTATGTCTTATGCGCTAGAAAAAAGATTGTAATAAGAGAAAAAATGTTTAAAACATCAGTAAGAGCCTGTCTGAGAAAACAGCAAAGTCCAACATCTTCTATGTTAGCAATCATACCACTTTCTTAGTTGACCTCATTTTCTCATGTATTGGGAAGTGCTTCCCAACAGGCAATTTTATATATGTCAGAATCCCCAGGCAGATAAAGCATGTTGAGGGGCTTCAACCTTAATTGTGGAATATTTCAGCTTTGGTAGGTTTTAATTAAATTATTAACATATTCCTGATGTAGTTATTTTCTATTTAATCTCATTCATTTTAATTCTTGCTTCACAGACCTTTGTGCACACAATTCCCCAGCAGCATTATTCTCTCTCTTTATCTTGATGCAAGAGAGTCACACAAGCACATGCTGCTAATATATTCTATACTACTAATATATTCTATACTACATTTCTAAGTAAAATCTAATTGCTTGTGCTGTTCCTGAGTATAACTTGCTGGTCCTGTGATCACAGAAAAGTCCAAGTTTTGCTCTTCAGAAGATGGAACACAAGCATAACTAATGCATAACTAATGAACACTCACTCTTTGATCCATATTTATTTGGAAATTCAACATATTCTTGTGTCCATTAGAACAAAAATCCTGAAACAGTATTTTTTAGTGTTGTTCTTTAGCTGTGACTTTGTGAAAGCACATTGGTTGTGTATTGGTTTATTGTGTATCTTCTTTGCCTAGTTTTCCACAACTAGTCATGACTGAAAGCTTTGTCAGAAGTTATTTTGCAGCTTCAGTCTTTGCATGATGGTCTATGTTAAATTAACTTTCCAAAATTTTAGCTGGGAAAGGAGCAGAAAAGGAAATCTGCTGTTGGGCAGCAAAGCCAGGCTGGCGCAGAAGCGGCGTGCGAGCCGAGGTGGCTGCGTGGCCTCTCCATCCCTGGCTAGTTGAGCTGTTGGCTGGTGTAGGCCAGGCTCTCTGCTTCCTAGGGGCCTTTGCAAAATAGCAAAATAATGTCCCCGTGGGCATTTGGATTTATTCTGGTAAGAGAGGTCTGAGGATTAGTTCCAAGAACATTTTTTAGCTTGTATCAGTACCTGCCAGTGGAGAAGCACTGAGTGTAAGGAACCAAGAAAATCAATTGCGTATGGCTGCCTGCTGCGATGTCCTTGGATCTTATCTGCAGTATTAGATGTTTCTTTCTTTACGATGAAAATAGATACAGTCCAAAGAAGGCCTTGCACTGCGTAGGGAAGCAAATCACCAAGGGCTGCAGAGTGTTTTAAAGGTGTCACAATGCCCCAGTTTTGCCTCCTGCAATAACCAGGTTTCTGTCAGCTGCCACCTGGCTTCGACGTTCCCCGCGCGGGCAGCGCTGGCCTTGGCCCTGCATTAGCTTTTAGTGCCACTTGCATCGTCATTAACTTTGGTTTCTGCCAGGCTGTATCAGCGTAGGTAGAGCAGCACTTCTCTGCTGGTTGCAGCATGCCGCGTAAGTGACCTTTAGTGTGTCACTTGCCTTTTACTCAACCTGTGGCCTGGGGAGGTTCATGGAAGGGCCAGTGCCCCATCGAAACACCTAAATATTAATAGTAATATTAAACTGTTCCTAGTCTTTGCCATCCAGGGGTCTCAAACTGTTTCACAAATGTGCAAATAAATCTGCAATTCCCTTTTCTCTCACTGAGGTAGGTAACCATTAGTGTCTGGGCTGCTTTGTTTTTGTCCTGACGCTTGGACAGGATTGTCCTGGGCAAAATTTGGATATGGTGGTTTTCCCAATCCTCCCAAGCATGTTCCTTTCATTTCATGTTTTGATGTTGTTGTTCATAGTCTCTCAACTGAACCATATTCTGTGATATAAAGTAATGTCCTCATTGATTTGAACTGATTGATTGCAAGTCACTTATATCTCTCTTGCGCCAAGCAGAGACTGCTGCAGGGTTTGCAGATGGAGCATACAGAGACTTCAGGGCAAGGCTGTGATTTGAAATCTGACTTTAGGGATGGGGAATTAGCCTCACACCAACCTAGAATTGTAAGTGTGTCCTGGTAAGGCAGCGAACTGCTTAGTTCTCGACAGCAGAATTACACTCCCTTCGTTCAAAGCGATGGTTAGACAAGAACATACATTTTCTTAATATTGCGCTTATGGCATCCTGTTAGTTTTAGAAGTACTTTTATGAGGCTGTCTTTATGTCCTAGCTGTTGTTAACAGGAGACCTAAGCTCGAAAATGAAGGGATGTTTCAGCTTTATTCTTCTAAGGTATTTAACAGTTGTTAAAGAAGAGTATAATTGAGCTTTAACGTCTTCCCTTGGGGAAGACATTGATATGATTAAATATGAGAAAGTTGTTCTATAGAATTTCCAAAGTATAACAGAATATTTGAGAGCTCTATCCCGGTCTGTCAGTGTTTCTGCATGTGTGTGCACACGTACACATAGGCATGCATGCAGGCTTTATTCTTTTTATTGCTTTTTTTACTTATGATTTAATTTTATTTAAGTTCGTTTAGGGAGTCTTTATTCATTCTAACAGTTATTTTTCATACTTTTTCTTGCTTACATCTTTAAGGCTAACTATCATGTGCAGCGGTTTATAAGGAAACCACAGAAACACATCATTTTCACAGTTATCTTTGCGCCAGCCAGCATGCTTCTGCCCCCTGCAGCGCCCAGGTTTGCCTGTATACATAGGAACATACAGACTCAAGTCATTCCATGCTCTGTTCGACATTTAAGATAAATTTCAGGCCTGTTCCGTGCACCTTTTCATTGCTGTCAGCAGAGAGCAGTGTCGGTCCATTGCGCACCCCTCACCTCCACCCCCGACACCTTCCTCCGCCAGGAAGAACATTAAAACTGATCTTTTTTTTTATATAAGCACGTTGCCTGCAGTCCATGGTTGCACGTTGTGGAGGGGCGGCTGCAGCGCTGGGAAGGAGCTGCCGGGCCTGACCCCTGCACCAGGCAGGTTGCCCATCTCGAGCTGCATGTCCGGGCATGTCAGCTCAGCGGGCACCCCGCGGCCGTCCAATCAGGCAGGCACCTGGAGCACCTGTTCTGGGAAAAACCAGGAGCGAAGATTGGGTTAAAAATAAAAGAAAACAAAAGAAAAAAAAAAAAAAAAGGGAAAAAGAAAAATTAAATAAAACTCCAGCGTTATGATATGGTGCAGCTTCCTGGGAGGGAGCTGCAATATAATTGCCGAGCTTTGAAGAACACCAGGCCTCATCATCAATATTTGATTAAAACAGGCCTGTGTGAAAATGTAAAGTGTAGGAGATAAGTGTAAGGATTAAAATAATCCTTTCATCTTGTTAGCTCAAAAGTTTTAAAATGGAAATGATGTTAATGAGTACAATTAATCCATTTACCTGCTTACTGTAATGTGTCATGTTTCAGCATATGGTAAGACATAATTTCTTCTCTTTTCAAGCACCATTTTAAGTGAGAACCTTTTCTATCCATTATTCTACACTTTTGTCTGTTTATTTCCTTAAGCAACTGATATTTAAGAAACTTGGAGGCAACTTCATAAATTAAATATGCAAGCTTGCTGGCTAATGAGCACAATATGTCAATTTTCAGTGATCAAAATAATGTACTTCAATAATGTATACACAACTTTATACCAAAAATGTAACTTTAATAGAGGACCTGCAGGGTCATGGGTAGCCCGAGATAATTATATGCCGCAGGATGTGAAGGAATTCAAGTGCTCCTGGTATATTGATAATACCCCACAGAGTCTGTATGCCACATGCTGCCTTTTAGGGATAATAAAGCACTTTATTATGTTTCCATTACTACATTAATGCAATGAGTCTTGCTCTTTAGTATGAAGGCTAGAGCAGATGCAGTAGAAGTTACAGTGTCTGTCATTAATTTAGGGCCTTGTGTGTTGATATTTTTTAAAAAAATGTATTGTTGAAATAGGCAGAAATACTGGCTTTCTTGGCTGGGCAGAGGATGGGCATGAGGACAGCAGGCTCGTCCCTCATGTACCTCCTGCATCTAGGGAGCAACACGCCTGGAAGCTGGAACCTTCCGTTCGGGGTGAAAAAAGGAATCATTAAAAACGTTTTGGTGTAGGAAAGGACAGTGAATCTCGACGTCCATCATCTGCTGTGTAGTATTTTCAAACTTAACCTGCTTATTTACAGGCAAACTTAGTATGAAAGAGGAGTGTGTGGAAATAAATTATGTAGCAAGGCAACTTTGAAAGATTTCTTCACCTGCAGAAGAATTGTACAGGATGAGGGCAAACATCAAGCCCTGTTCTAGCACGCAGAGCAGCAGTAATCAGACTTCCCTTCAGCCAGGTAAAACGGTAAAGGGGTTATGTCAAATTCTAAGTTATATTTGGCTTTGTGTAGTACACGGCACAGCCTGCGTCCTGCCATCCCTGGCGGTTTTATTAACAAATACCTGTTGGTGCTTCAGGTGTAGATTCTGCTTTACAGTTTGTGTGCAATGTTAACAAAAAAGGTGTACTAAATTAATCCAGGAAATACCTTTCCAGCTACTAGTAATACACTGTAGTGAAGTGTGCAATATTAGTATATATTTTATATGTATATTTATGAGCCATTTCTTTTTTTACTAGCTTCTGTGGATAGGAAGGAAAAATGTCTTCACATGCAGGCCGAGATTATTAAGTTGACAAAACCTGTTTGCTATTGTGCATCCAGCATCAGGTACTACCCAAATGAGTGCAAAGCATATAGCTGCCTGAGACATGCATTCAGGTCACCTACTTGACTCTGAAATGAGAACATGCTGTTATTAAGGTTAATGACAGAATTCTGCAAGAGTCAAAAAACTCCGTTTGTTGTCGTTCTTTATTTTCGTGATTCTTTCAGTGCCAGGAGGGTCTACGTGTCTGTGCCAATGAAGTTCTCATAAACCCTCTAAAATAATGATGCCACCGCTGCTGCTGCTGCTGCTGTCTGGAAGCCTCTGCATGCTCTAGTCACAAAGCCCCACGGAGCTGCCGTGCGCGGAACCCCGTGCAAGGAAACGGCAGCTTCGGAGCTGGCGTGGAGCTGCAGAAGCAAGGAAAGAGTATACTTACCTATGGAAGCATATACTGCTTCATGAGCAGGATAAATCAGTGCAAATGAAAAGAAGAATCTATGAATCGCAGCTCTTCAGCTGTGAAAGCGACAAAAGTTCTATTACCTTTCTTAGTAAAACTGTAACAAGTTTTTCAAAGCAGTGTAGCTCACAGTATCAAGCTACTTCCCATGACACTGTCAAGGGAAAAATGCATAGTTAATGCAAAATAATTTCCTGAGTCCTTTATCTCTGGAGGTAAACTAGTATTTAGATAGCTTGAAATTTGACCTCAATAAAACTCATTATCTGTCAAGGCAAATCCTTTGTGGCAAAAATCATGAGCTTTTCTGCCTTGTAGCCTATTTCAGTGTTTTTGAGCTGCCGAGAAGAGCTGGCCTGCTTTTTCTTGTTCTTTAAAGAAGGTGAATAATATAGCCTTTGCTGTGACAAATATTTCTGTTCCTGCTTAATAGGGGACTGCTTTATGTTTTTTTCATTTTGTCTGCTTCAAAAGCATTTGTGTTGCTTTCTTTGATGAGAAAATAGTGGAACTAAACTAGAGGTAGGAAGGAAAGAAAAACAAGCAAGCCTTCCTTGCTTAAAAGGCTGGCTAGGAAGTTTGGACTTCCTAGTTTGGACGTGTTTTATCACGTGTGTTCCAGAATGTTCAAGAATGTTTACTCTGTTAAGACAGTGATGTTGACAAGTTAATCTTTAATATTTTCTCAGAAAGAATCTTTTAAAATAGGAGTTCGGTTATGAACAGCGTTCAGTTTATTCAACTTCTACTTATTTTTTCATACCTTTTCCTTTCCCAGTAGTATGTAAACTCGTAGCTGAAAAAGCTCCCAAATCCCTCTAAAATGGTGTCTTTCCCATGTCTGGGTGTTCACACACGCGTTCCTAGTTGTGATGAATTAAAGCTGAGGAGTTGCATGGTGCTGAACACCTCATTTATAATGTAAGGGCAGTTTTGCTGCCAGTATTCAAGATGAAGATGTGTTTTGAGTTCCTCCTCAAACTCTGATTTGTTATTCTGCCTGCACTGAAGGAAAATATTTTAAATGTGTTTATATTCTTACCAACTAAATAGCACTTAGGCCTAAGTTGAATTGGAGCTTTCAAAATGAACTCTTGAGATCAGAGCTCTTACAAGACATTGATGAAAATTTCAACCAACTTGCTATTTTTAGCAATTTAGATGCACATAGATACTCAATCCTGGGTACTGAATACTGAGCTACTAAAATCTATGCAAGCAATACAAGTCTTTAATACATAATTAGTGACTGATTTAGACTAAAGATATAAAGATGTGACAGGTCTTCATTTATGGAAAAACAGACACTATCCGATGCAACTGAAATATATATACGTCTGTTGTAGATCATGTCTTTTTATTTTCATACGAACTATTTGTAAAGTCAAAATGATGCCTAATAAGTCATTTAATCATCTTTAAAATGACAAACCTGTTGATAAATTGAATTTTCTCCAACAAGATATTGCTATATTGATTTTAGTGCTCCATTTTTAATAAGCAGAGATGGTTCAGAATTGCTTGCCATCACAATCTGTAAAGTAGGGCATCAACTGACTTGGCAAATGGCTGAATTTATAAGGTAAGTTTTTGCTAGAACTGTAATCCATTATCCCTTGTTTTGACATTCATTTGCAGTAAGGACACTGGGCCAAATGTGCTGCATATGATTTTGCAGAACTCCTGGTCACTTCAGTTAGGAAAGAGCCTGGCACAGTTAATGAAAAGCTTCTCTGGCAGCTTTCCTCTGCTTAGGAATAAATACTAGCTTGTCCCTCGAGGCATGTCTTAAGTCCCCAAACTGCACTGGACATGTAGGTGGCTGCACTGACCATTCCCATGCTCGACATGACCATCCCCGTGCTCCTCGAGCACCAGGCTCGAGCTGCCCTGCGGCACGAGAGCCCCAGTGCGCGGCAGCCGGGCAAGCCCCCGTGCCGGGGGTGACGCAGGGCAGCGAGGTGGAGAAAGGGCCTCTTCATTTCCTGACTCACTGGGTAACCACGCTGGGTCAAGATGCAGCATTGGAAAAGTCATTATTTCAAAAGTATTTTTCAGCCAGTGCTAGAACTGATTTTGCTTTTTGCTGAATGTAGGGAAGCTTTGCACATGGTAAGGAATACTGTGGTGTAGAAGCACCATCTGCTCAGTGTACCTACTGGAAAAGGAGAGCGATACTTGAATGACTAATCACATTATTCTCTGGCTAAATGGGAGGTGGTTTCTAGCATGTCTGTTGGTAAAGCTAACATATAAAATGGAAGCAATACAAATTTATTACACACATGTTACACGGTAGTGAAATACAAGTAGAGGCAAACAATATAAACTATTTCAATTTGGAACAGAGAAATATTTTGATATTCTAACTCCTGCCACAGGAGCAAGTGTAACTGCTATACCAAAACCCAATCCATGCTGGGACTAACTAAATTTGTAAGGGATAAAGCCTGACAGAAGCACGAGGGGATTACCAAGCAAAATGTGACATCTACAAGCTGACAATTGACAACACAGTAATGAGTATTGAGTGAAAACCTGAATAAAAATGTTATGGCCAAATCACCTTACAAGGATTTCAGGTTTCTGCTTTAAATACTGTTGCTTGTTGTCTTGTTGATTTGTATATTAAAAAAAAAAAAAAATTAATACTCCTAAATCCCTGCCTCTCATTCCTTGTATGTCCTGTCATATGAAAGCAAAACAAAACCAAAACAATGACTTTTAAGATAAAAATTCTCCACCTTAGATCAATGTTTCTCAAATTCTGGGCCCTGATGCCACCCACTCGAGTGGGGGCCACAGGTGACAGGTGTCACTAACTTAATTCCCCCTAGACACAGGACCACTGGCTTCCTTCAAAAGCAGCAGCTGAATCCCAGGCAGGGCAGACCCTTGTAGGCACCTGCAGGGATTGAGGAGCCAGGAGTGGTGCGTGTATGTTTGAGGAACACTAATCTAGGACAACTTTTCCATGTTTAGGCACCTTAGTAGATGTGACCTGATTCTCATGAGTGATGAGTAAACAGAATTTGGTAAATTGTATCTCTTCAATAAAGAAGTCGTTCTTAGTCTACCAGGAAATTCCTAAGTATGTTCCTTAGGCCATGAGAGAAACATCAGTCCCAGTGCTTTCATCTGTAATTGTGTAATGCCAGTGTGATTTTTTTAATGATTTTTTTTTTTTATATATGCTGTCCTACATATATGAGTAGTCAGTACAGTTATTATAGGAAGCCTGGGTTGCTACAGTACTTGTCGCTGTGTCCCGCTGAGGCAAGTTAAATGCGTGTGCTGAGAGGTCCATGGTGTCTCCTGCTCTTCTGGGTAGCTCTGCTCTCTGCTCCATGTCTCTATCCTTTGTAAGGGTGACAGAAGAATTCCTGAATACTTTCCACAATTTGCTGCCTGGAAGATAACTAAATTCTGACAAAGGCATGGAGCACAGAAATGTGTTTTACCCAGTTAAAAATGCTTGGTGAGTTGGCCTTTCATTTTCACAGTGCAGCACGTTGTCCAAGCTAGCGAACACGTCTCTCTGCTCATCAAGACTGCAGGGCAGATAATAAATTTTCACCTTGCGTGAATGTGGATCTGGTAGCACTATAAAAGCTAATCACACAGGAACAATTCAAAATACATTGTCAGCACTGACTTGCCTTCATTTCTGATTTTAAAAGGATGAACATAGCTTTCTCTATGCCATAGTTGCAGCCCAATATTCCCTTGCTGAAATCAGCAGAAGCAGGATCAGGTAATGGTTGTTCAGATAGTTCTAAATTTTGTCTAATACCTTAAAGTAAATCCCGTCCTTTTGGAAAAATCTTATTTAACTATAGAGATACCTAGAAGTACCTTCTATACAGCACTCTATACAAGGTGCTGTAAAAAGCCTGTTGTGCACCTTCTGTAGGATTCTGGAAATATTTTACTGCAGAATTTTCTGGGGAAAGAATCCTTTAACGTACATGTTTAAACATCCAATGGAGACTTCAGATTTTGCCTCCCCTGTGTAGGAGGGTTTTAAAAAAGTCTAGTAGAAACGACTAATACTTTCCTTGTAAAATCTATAATACTTCACCATGCAGCGTGCAGGGCTTACTGTCTTGCACCTGCATTTCTTACATTAACAGAAGAGGCCTATGACTTTTTTTTTTTGTCTATGTTCACATCATCAATTAGAAGACAGTATGGCTTAAAAAAACTATTGATTTTTTTTGGATAACCAGTATATACTCAAAATAGTGTCTGCAGTGCAGGCAACAGGGATAGCTTCTGCTCCTTTCTTCTTCCTGAAATGTCCTCCCTACCCTGGCTACAAGGTATTCAGAAGCCTCCCAGAAACCCTTCTGTATGCAGAGTCTTAGTCTGGAACAAATGTACAAATAAAACAGCACCACACAGGGCAAAGAGATTGAACAGACCCTTGTGAAGCACAGGACAAGGCATACATTAAAATCCTAAATGACTGAACCACCTTCACATAGTTTTAATTAATATTTCAGCTGGATACAGCACCCAGACAGGGTAATCCTGCAGTATTCGAGTCTGAGACCGCAGCAACGGCTGACCTACTGACTGCTGTTTTAGCAAATCAGAGACCTAAGACTTAATCTACATCATCTAGAAAGCATGTGTGCCAAAAAATGTGTAATGCCAGATCTTACTATGAAAAAGAAGATTAAGTCTGAAAAAGGATTAGAAATTAATTAAGGAGCTTCTTCGTGTTTCCTGATATCCTTCTGATCTGTACCCAGCCTATCTTCAGGCTCTCTGCTGCTGATGCAGTTGTTAGCGATCATGGAAACAGCGACGGCTGCAGCGGATTATCATGATGCTCCAGGAAGAGCTGCTCGGTTGCTTGGGGTTTATTTCTAGTTCCACATTTCACAGCTATGGCCGTGATCAGCAGGAGAGCTGCAGGCTCGGAGCTCGGCTGGAGCCTCCCCTGGCAGGGCTGGCATGATTGCTGTGCTGGAAAGAGAGCAGACTGCAGCTTCGGGGTACGGCAGGGTAGGGTGTCTCAGAGCAGGCAGTGAAGCTCCGGCATAACCCCAGCTCACGGGACGGGAAACGGTCAGAGCAATGAATACGCTGACGAAACTGGTGTGGGGCAGCAGCTCCTCTCTGGCCAGGGTAGGTTCTTTGTTTTTCAGAGTTAAGCAGAATTAATCCTGGCTCTTTCTTGGGAGCAAGGTATCTATGGGCACATTTAGCAACCCATTGTATGGATGCATCATGCAACAACATCAAGTTAGACGCTAATATGAGAAACATTATGTTTTTAGGAAGTGTCATTCAAGCTGTGTCTTGCGCCCACTGGAAGTTGTGATCCATGTGTGCTCCAGTGTAAGTTAAGAGTATGCACCAGAAAAGAACTAATTCTGATTAATTCATTCCAGTTAATAATTAATCCTGCTTTTTACTATGCAACCAATTTCTCACTGATAGTATGAGTTGTTTCCATTTTCTGGAACTTCTCTTGCTCTAAAATTGAGCTCTTACCTTACTGAGGCAGAGCTATTATTTGGTTTGGAAGTCACAGCTTAGCTTGCACACAAAAGGAATTAACACTGCGAGCCTGTGTATGATATCCTATAAGCAGGGCCCTCAAGCTTTCTTCAGTGAAAATCAAATGTGTTTTATCACCTTCGTGAGTATACTGCTATGATCAGGGTCTCATGAAAAGGTTTCATATGCACTGACAGCATTTATGAAAGCAAGTGGTGATAAAAGAGCAGTAAACAATTTTTTAGCAAGGTTCGACAGTTTGGTTTCAAATGAAGAGCCTGGAAAGGAGCAGGGAGCAGTTGACATGCTAAGCAGGAAGCTTTTCACTGATGATGTGTGATCTAGCACAAGCCATGCCCTCCAGAGCCCTCAAACTCGTGACAGTGATACACTAAAAGAACCAAAAAAGAAGTCCCAGGTATTACATACCTGCGTGCTTCTAAAATGTTCATGGTCTCTGAAAATTACTATTGATTATTATTATTGGATACAACATGATTCAGCATGTATTGGGAGAAAATCAAAGCATTTGCTTCTTGCAATATGTTAACAAAGGAGTAATTGGATGCAGTTCCCATGCTCAGCAGCACAGTACTTATTATATTCCTTTTTCCGAGACATATTCACAGGAGGAGCTTACCCACTTTTGTATGCATCTCAGGAGCTGTTTAAATTTCCATTTTCAGCTGCAGGTTACCACATCTGCATATTGCTGTGGGCTGCTTTAGCAGAACAGAAAATTTCTTCTAACTTTGTTGTCGCAATGTTTGGGGGATAAAAGGGGACACTTCCTTTGCTCCATACTGACACATTCATCTGATCCCTCAAGGCCACCTTTCTTTCTTGCCTCTGCTGAGCTCGCTGTCACTAACGCACGCAGCCACTGAGCCTGAGCCCGCACCCCAGAGCTGTCAGGCTGCCTTTTCATAAGATAATGGACCTGGATTTACTCTGCTGCCATTTAAATAGTAGTATTTCAGTGTAACAAAATCAGATGAATGGGGAGAATGTCCACACTGTGTGATGGAGCTCAAATCAGAGAAGCAAAGAGGTAGCTCCAGGGGCAGAAACAGTGAGAGCCGCTGTGCAAGCTGAGGGCAGGGAGCAGGGGAGGAAGCCTTCTGCTTTGCTGCAACCTGTGCAGCCCCGGCTTCAAACTGCGCCTGACACATGAGAGGTCTGTTTTGAAACTGCTGTCAAATAATGTCACTACTGCTGAGAACCCATAAATATGAGGTATTCACAATCTGCTCAGTACGCTGGATTGTAACTAGCAAATTTCCCCTTTCATGTTTTAAAGCAAAAGCCTATTTGAAGCAAAATCTGTCATTTCATAGAATCGAAATTCTATTTAAAAGCAGTACATTTCCTTACTACTAAAAATATATGAGAAAGGATAACTTCGGGGAATATTTAATAATACCTGCAATATTATATTTGAAATAGAGCAAGTGATCCAAATGGTATCCCTATCGCATTAAAATGACCTTATTTACTGCGGAAAATACAGCTAGCAGCTGTTTCCTCCTTGTCTTCTGGCATTAAATTAGTAATTACTGTGTGCTTTGTGTGTGTGCACTAATATTTATTTACCATTAGTTTTATGCTTCTCTTTCTACCGTCACAGCCATTGAGTTCCTGTAAGTCTTTTAACTGTTCTGTAAAGATGCCATTTGGGAAGCCTGATCTGTACATTTTCTCCATATGTGGCACTCCCAACCTCCTGTTCTTACATATAGATATATATGACTTCATTAAAAGTATCTTATATTCAATGCAGCAAACGAGTTTCTAAGAATTACCATATAGGTATCAGGTGAAATATCACAGTACTTAGAAGGGCCTCATTAAAATGTTTTTATAAAATAACTTTTGCCAACTGGAATGGACTCGAGGAAGCTTTTTGCCATTTATTTACACGGAGTCTGGTGTTCTTTTTATTGATGTCAATGGAGACTGAGTGATTCTCCTATCACCTTGGATTTATTAATCACTGGCTTCACTGTAGCTACTTCTGATTTACACTGCTGTGAGAGGAGATTCAGATCTAGAGTTATAGACATGGATTTTTAAGTGACCATTGAAAAGATAAAGTATTCGATATGCACAGGGAGAGATGCCTTGCAACGATAAGTAGTTGTTCTTTATGTATAGTTCACTTGTTTTTCTGCTTTGAATACTCAGTCAATGATCATTTATAGCAGATCGTGTATAAATCAGGCTTATGGGATATTAAATCAGGGTTAGGGTAAATTTTCAAACTGCCTCAACTAACATGGCTGAAAAGCTGTGGGCACGTTTACTTGTACAAGTCGAGTGGCTTCTCCCCCAGGCGTATGCATGCATAGGACATGAATCCATTGGAGAAATGTGTAGGAAATTAGAGGCTCGGTTCTTCCTGTTTTTCCAAGTTGCGCTAGAGTTGACTAAGATTTAAGAAAACTAGATTGCAGTGCAAACAGACGTGTATTTGTGAGGCAGAACTGTGTTGTGGGGTGTCAAAGGCAGCTTGGTGAAAAGCTTTCTCTGATGCACAGGGCCCGGATACAGCCGGAAGACAGCAATTTCAATGGGAAAAGGGAGGCTAAAGGCTATCTTAAGCTGTGAAATAGGTGCTCTGTGCTTTCCAGAAGCGGTACCGTAACGCTGAATATAGGAAAATAGTTCTTGGACTTACTGAGCAGAATAGATAGTATTTCATCCAAAGGAGGTAATTCTCAGTTCTCTGTCCAGTCCACACTGCATTCATGAAATGACCTTATGTGGGCTTGGACACCAACACCTGTTAACTTACATTGAAATGACATCATGTCATCTCAGGAACAAAACGGCACATGCAGCAACGAGCAGTGACACTTCTTGTGCCATCCAATTTGTGGGTAATATCAGCACGCATCTGGATCAAGTGGCCTTTGAAGGACATCACAAACACTTGTCTCAGTGTACCTTTTTGGAGTAGCTTGGGTGATGTCAGGGCTCAACCTGTTGTCTGGCTGACAGGATCTTGACATGAATTATGTTTGCAAGCTGGATCTTTACATTTAGAGTTTGAGAAAATAACGTAGACGTGAAGAAATCCATGTGAAAGTTAAGCTATAATGCAGTTGTGGCTCATGCTAGCCTAAGTATCATTTTACTTAACTGCATATAAGAACAGAGCTATATTGTTGAAAGTAGCTTCATATTAGGCGAAATCTATGAATATCAGGCAGGGAGAACCAGATAGAGTGAGGGATTGAAGGGAAATAACCCAGTCAGGCATCATTTAGTCAAAACCCTCAGCACAGCAATTTTTCTCAGCTTGGTTTCTCAATACCTCTCTGCCTTGGGAACCTCCCAGATTCAGAACCTTTAAAAATACTTCCTTTTTTCATTTGTTTCCTATCAACTCCCACCCTACTGCAATTCCTAATACGTAGCGTAAAATTATATACGTATACAAAATATTAGCTTTTCAGACAATTTGATTAAATTGGTACAGGTCTTCATCTGGAAACTTTGTCATAGTTTGTTTGGATTTATATGTAATCAATAGGTAATGGTTGTAAAATAAATAAGCAGGTATTGTGATGCAAGAGAGGCTGTATCAATACTATAAGACTGATCTACTGTTGAATAAACTGGTGCAATTTGCAGTAAAGATAGGACCCATGGGTTTAGAAGTCTAATAATACCAGTGGGATCTGAAGATCCGTTTGCTAAAGCGGTGACAGCAGAGGCACGAATTGTTTATTTTATTTAGCAAGGGAGATTTTAAAGAGGCCTGATCACTCAGAAAACACAGGTCCTTGTCCTCAGCTCACCAAGTAAAACGAGCCTTCCCTGAGCTCCTGGAGAGTCGTCGTGTGGATGGTTGAAGATTCTCCCCAGATGACCACAAACCTTTCAAAGCTGGCAGCTAGCACGAAGCTGCTCTCTAAGGCAGAACATGAGCGTTCATAGTCCCACAAGGTACTTTTCTGTCTGTCCTCTTACTCAGTATATATTTTGAACTGCTAGGGACTTAAATGCCAACAATATTCACAAGACAGCTACCTCTACATCAAATACA
The DNA here is from genome assembly GCA_013398735.1 of Nothocercus julius. Taxonomy (NCBI): domain Eukaryota; kingdom Metazoa; phylum Chordata; class Aves; order Tinamiformes; family Tinamidae; genus Nothocercus; species Nothocercus julius. Next base: position 4,100,285 of record VZSV01000047.1, read on the forward strand.
GATAGTGCTCCTGGGCTATCTTTCCACGTCCTGAGAGACTTCGCAGCCACATCTCTGCCTTGCCTTGTTCTAGGCAGCTGAGTAAAGTGCCTGAAAAAACACTGAAAGAGCTGTAATTTTGGTAGCAACTGACTGGCATCAGTCAACCAGCATAGCATGTGCTGTTGTCTCAGGGACCTTGTGGATCCTGTCTCTGTTCCTAAACACACATGATTTCAGTAACTGGAATGTACAACAGGCTGTTTTATCTTCAAACATAGTAGTAAGTGAGGCTGGCAAACTCTGTGTTTGAAAGACACCCCGGCAGCTAAAGAGGGAGAAGGATTCACTAGTGGTCTGACTGCTCTGTACTGCTTTCCGAAGGCGGTGGGTATGTCTAGGTGCTCTTTCTTGCACATTGGTTATGAGGGTTGCCTTTGTTTAGCTTCGTCATACCAGTGTCTGACAAAATCATGGCCTAAGCTAAGAGTGTAATAAAACAGTGAATAGTTTTATATGCAGCATCATCTTCTTTGAGTGCAAAAATTACTGAGATTTCTACAATTGCGAGAAGTGTTGATACTTTTTTTGAGAAACATCTGTTTCCTGCTCTAATTAGGAAATTGCATTTATTGGTAAAGGGTCAACACTGGAAAGCTGGTAGAATAGGCAGTTGGACAAATTAGCCAAAGAAGCACCAAGATCAAATACTTTTATTTTCCAGTTTTAGTTAATACTTAATACTAAATACGTGCTCCAGATGACCCTGCATGTGCAGAAGGGTTGGACTAGATGATCTCTAGAGGTCGCTTCCAACCTTAATCATTCTATGATTCTGTGATTTCTCTTCTGTAACCCAGAGGTTGGTGATATTGTCCCTGTATTTCACTATTTTTTCAACAACTAAAAATAAGAATTGCAATTCTCTGATTTTGTCAAGGTTCGTATGGCTAAAAATTTGAATAAACATTCATTTAAAATAGTCAAGTAAGAATGCATTTAATAGCAATGGTGTGGGATGGAATAAAAGGATTTTAAGGAAGCCCTTCCTGCCCATCCCCAGCTCATCCTCCAAGAGGCCAATTAGTGTGTGCTGGCCTGGCAGTAGGAGATAAGACTGTCAATCCTGATAGTTATTTGAATCATTTTCTCCTCCTGTTTGTAAAATAATATTGTAAAGGAGCAGCAGTTTGCAAGATTATTTAAAATTGAAGCCACACTAATGCCTTTTATGATGCAGCAGTTGTATAGAATAGTCAGGTACATTTGATAATTTATAAAGATAGCCTTTTTTGCTTATGGATTCCCTAGGCAGCAAATTATAATAATCTGGAAAATACTGTGGAAGTATCCAAGCAACACAGGAAAACTGAAAGCATTTACTGTAAGACTAACTGCATTAGGGTAATTTAATTTTCCTAAATCAAGAGAAAGAATTAAATTAATGGGGCAGTAGTTTGACAAGTTTAGCTTCAGTTACTAGACATAAGCAAAATCGTGACTTAAACATATTGCTAATTACGATGAAATCAAGACCAAACTGAGTGATAGCTGCTAATTAAACTAGTGTGTATAGGTAAATAAGACGAGCCATAACATAACCGCAGGCTCAAAACGCGTGTCTGCGTGCCAGTCTGGCCGCTCAGCCCCTCTTGCTTCACGAGCAGCAGCTGGGAAGCAGGTATGGAGAGAAAATGAGATGCTGAGGGCCATGAAGCACTCAAATCCTCGGCCCCAACAGTACGTGGGGCGTTCTCCTGCATTCCTCTGGCCAGAAGTGTTTCTAAAGGCTGCAATTTAGTTCTTACTACTTTTGTTGTTTTCCATTACATTTATGAGGATGGATGAAAATTGAAGGTTATCATTAAATTGCATGAGTTGGAAATAGAAAAAAAAACAGTATTAAAATGGTATAAAAAGTGTTGATATCTGAATTATTATATGCAAGCAGAGTATTTATGGAGAAAAGACAATTTCTGCCTCCGTCGCGTCATTAGACACACGCTCCATGGTATTCTTGAGTCGGTCCCAGGGTTGTTGCTGACCGTTCCTTGTGTGTGCTCACTGGAGGTGACGTTAGCACTTAGCTACCTGCTGTGCCTCCATCTGCCTCCCAATGTCACAAGCCTGACAGGGAGGGACAAATATTTGAATGCTCATATTTTGCTATTTTATTATAAGTAATGGCAGCCTGGAAGTCTTTAACAAGTTTTCAAGAGAGAGCAGACGTGTGATGTATCACTCAAGCTATTTTATGTGACAGAGTTCAGATGGTGGAACTTCAAATTTGCCGTACTGCATTCAGCTGCTGGCATAGCATTCTCCAGTTACTGTGGTTGAGTTTTTCAGTAGTTGGACATTACCTGTTTTCCAGTTAGTTCTGCAAGTTGAGGGTCTTATTTTCGGAACAACAGAAGCTACTAGGGCTTCAAGAAATGTGAGGATGCAGTTACCATCTTGGCTGAGTGAGAATGGAACTATTTTGAAAATTTGATCACAGAACCTCAAATACACCATAAGAAGCAGTATTTGTTGTTACCTGTTGCATGTGACTGTTAGTAAGAACTCAGAAATTCAACGGGCTCTACACAAACCCAACTCAGCAAAGACACTTTTAAACAGTTATCAAGGATTCTGTTAATTTTAAATTTAGCATGAGGATACAAAATTGCATTTTGAAATTATATAGCATAAATGTGAATGTCTTAAAAAAAAAGTAAAGTAAAATCTTGATTAAGTAGTGTTAATTAACGATAATGAGTAGCTCTTCAGGGGGAAAACAAGCTATCGTCAGAGAATGAAATTCAATTAGCAGTTATTAGCCAGGGCTTATAAATATCATGCTGTCTCATAAATGTGAATATTCATGGCTTCTGATCCCTTTTTCTCTAAGGTAAATACAAAGGAACTGCAGCAAAACTACGTGGACTAAGGGTAGATTCCGACTGCCATAGCTGCAACTGCAATTTGGCTGTGCTCTGTCAGAGGTAATTCCCATGAAGTTGGTTTTGCTCTGCCAGGGATGTGCTAAAAGGAGAACCCTCTATAAAAATGTCAGCACCAGACAGAGGGGAAGATTAGGATGATTTCCCTGATGCTGCTGGAGTTTCTGACGCTCCAGATGCTCCTCCGCTAAACAGCTAAAGCCTCCTCTCTGTTACCTACAAAAGGACTTCTGAGGAACAAATATTTTGCTACAAAACGCATGAAATTGCACAAGATGGCAGGTGTTTGGAAGGCGCTTTCAAGGGTGGTCTCTGAAGTCTCCCTTGGAGGTGACAGTTTTCCGCCTATTTGTTTCCAGTTGTGCAGCAGCCTGGACCGATGCTGGTGTGAGGGGAGCGTTTGTGGCCCACGCTGAGCGCGCCCGGCTGGCGCAGAGCTTGGCGCAGGCCCCGGGGAGAGTGGCTGAAATAGCAGCAGGTTGGAAGCAAGGGCAGAGCTGCCCTGCACGCGCAGCGCCGTGCCGAGCCGCCGGAGCAGCGGGACCTGGAGAGCGCGCCTGCGCGGCGGCCAGTGTCTCCATGCGAGGGTTATCTTTAAATTTTGCTCCAGTTTAAATTTTACCTGTAGGATAAGGTTAAAATCCAAGGCAGAGCACCAACAAAAGCACCTCAGACAAAATATCAGCAACAGATTTAGGATGATTGAAAATGAGAAATTCAAATACTTAAAAAATATGTGTGCTGTCTTTCTCAGAATGCCTGTAAAGTTGGTTCTAGCCCAGAATAATTTTTCCTAACTGTGAGACCTTGGGTAGAAGGTGCAGTGTCCCCAGCACTGATGGAGATTGCTGCCGGGAGGACCTTGCTGTCGGACCCAGCCCTTTCAGAGGGATTTTAGAAGTGTCCTGCATTCCCCACTCACCCATCCCTGCTGCCCGCCCTATCACAAACTGTGATGGCAGATCCTTTTCTTTCTGTGTCTTGTTGAGTGATTCTGCAGACAGGTTTGCTTTTAAGAGTATATAAAAAAGGTGGTTTACAACAATTAGATCTGTGCTAGAGAAAGAGAGGGCCTCTAAGGCGCAGTGGTGCTGAGGACCTCATGTCCCCGCCATGGTTGCTTTGGAGGCTTTGGCCTCCCTGTGAATACCCCACAGTGGCTGCGTTGCCCGGCTGCGCTTCGCGGGGCCAGGGCTCGTGTTGTCCCCAGAGGCTCTAGTTGCATGAAAGCCCCAGGGCTCTGAGGCAAAGCTCAGGAAGGGGAGATGAGCAGGTTGCCTTGAAACGCTCACTCTGAGCTAAGGAAAGCACTGAAGTAGAGTCACCTTTGAAAACAACACACAATTTTTATAGGACCAGTATGTTAAAACAGATACATATTTTTGCTGAAAGTATTGACCTGCTGCTTAGAGCTATTAAAAAGTCTGAGCACTACTAGCATGGCAGCTACAGGTGCTTATACAGTTCACCAGTGGGTTATTAAATCTCCTCCAAATCAATGCCTCATCTCCTGGAAATGCATTTATAAAGCTGGGTGGTACAGAAACACCAAGGGAATTATGCAGAAGCCATCCTATATTTTTAAAAAATCTAATTAACTGTAGAGTAATTTCATTCCACTGAAACCATAATAGCACAGATGTAAGGAAAGGAGCAGTAATTTGCTTTCCTGCCTATTGATTTCTGGAAGGTAGCTGGAATAGGCAGGTATTTTTAGTCCACCTTAAAAAAATAGTTTGTAACTAAAGCTTTTTCAGTCCCTAGGGAGAAAATATAAACAACATATAAAAGTCTTGTTTTCCTTCATGCTCTATTTGCACCTCGGAGCAAACAGGAATAATAAAATATATTAGTAAATATGGCCGAAACGGGTGCTCCGTGCCCTGGAGTGCCCACTCAGCCACCCGCTATGGAGGCGATGCCAGGACTGACTGCTGCAGGTGACACCGCGGCTCTACCCAGAGCAGCTGCCAGGGGTAGCGGGTTGTCCTGAATGGGACATGAACCTGTCAGGGTAGTGCATCAAGTTACAGTTTTGGCACTCCTTGGAGAATTAAATCAACAGGGCATTGCCTCATAATTTACTGCAACAAAAATAGTGTTTTTTTTCAGGGAGTACTTCGAGGCACAGGCTGGTGGCATTCACGTGAGAGCTGTGGGCCCATTCACGTGGTGTTTGGTGTCAAGTGTGGGTACTTCAAGCAGCTTGTTACGCATTGGAAATGTAATTTCAACGTATTGTTCTACTCCGGTCTTTAAAGTAAAGTAGAAAAACAGTAATTTCACCTTCCATGAGACATAGCAGTATAAACGTAGATTCTGTATTGGCAGTGGAAATGTAAAAATCCCCAACTTCAAAGCAAAACTGACACTTTTCAAAATACAGTATTCTTAACAGTAATTTTTTATGTCTGGACAACGAATATATATACCCCAGCTTGAATGCAGCTCAAAATAATGATGGTGAATCTGTGAGAGAGAAATAAGAGAACAAAATGACAGTTTTTCCCGTTATCGCTGCACTAGCAGAGCCATGAGGGGTGGGGGATCCAAGCAGACCCTCTGTTGTGCCCTTGCTGCCTCCCTTGGCACTGCACCACTCAACCTGGACATACAATTTGGCTTAAAGAGCAGAAAAACTTTCTGTAAATATTTTAACTGCCCCTCTCCTCTGTCTTTATTGATACTGAAAAGGTCATTCTGGTCAAATAGGCAGAAAAAAGTAATAGCAATTACTGAGGGTTATGATACAAAGGCAGAAAGGTCAAAGATGGCATCCCAGTCTTGCTTAAAATAAATACAAAATCCTTCCTGATTTCATTCAGGGGTTTTAAAGACAGAAAAAACACGTGATAATACAGTCTAAAATGAAAAAAAGAGCTTAATTTTGGCCAGCACATCTTTTTCAGGATTGAACCAGAAACCTGTTGTAGTTTAGGCTGTGAGTCTCCTGCGCTGCTCAAGCCCAATTCCAGCCTGGAGCTGGGTTGAATAGGCAAAATGCTTGGTGTGCTGCAGCCTATATTCATGCCCTTAGAAAATGCGCAGGGTGTGAAATGGTAGAAAAAGTACTTCTCATCTCACCTGAACTGGGATCACAAAATTAAACAAGAAGCAAATTTTACCGAATTTCGATCAACTTTCTTATGGTTTGACCACCTCTGTAGTATATGGGGTGAGCATTTTTCTCTTTGAACAAAATGAGCTTTCCAGCTCAGTGTCACAGTATCCTTGGTCGTGCTGCAGCCATAATTCCAGAAGAAAAATTCTCGTTTCGTATTTCAAAAGTCACCTTCTCTCTGTTGAATTAATCTGCTGAAGTCTGACTGTTGTTAAGTCTCTGCCATGATTTGTCTTTCCCTCTCTTTCTCTCTCACACACACACGCTCCAGCTGGCTCATTTCTGGCAGCTAACTAGTAGGTTTTCCTTCACACTTAACTCAGTGGTTTAGTTCTGGTCCACTGTCTTGCAAAACCCACAGACCACAGTCTCCCTAACCCTAGGTTTGTTCCATCTGCATCTGAACTGTAGGGCAGACGTTTAATGTTATGATCAAGTGAAGCACTTCAGGAAAAATTCCTATCAAAAGTCTTGTTTCTCAGAAGTAAAAGCTAATACACAGTTTGGGGAGAAACATTACAGTTGCAATCGTGGGCATGTAATGTGACTATTTATCATTGTTTGGCACTTTCTACTGGATAATTCGAGATTTACTTCATAGTTTAAAGACATTTACAAGAAGATAAAGGAGAAAACATTTGGTAAAAGATGATCCCATAGGTTATAAATAATGACTTCTGTGGTGTCACCATAAAACACTTCAGAATAATGAACCAAGGTGAATAATTCACACAATTTTCTGTTGCCTTGAAAAATTAGATTATTTCTCAGGAGCTAAGTGAACAATAAATTTCAGTTCCAAACAAGCAGCACTGCAGAGATGGTCTCCAACCCTTATGCAAATATTCCCTGAGTAAGGGAAATAACAGGCAACACGAATGAACATTGCTGGCCTTGGGCCGTACATAGTGTGTCCGAACAGAATGCCCATATAATTCACTGATAGGGTGGGCTCCACCAGTTTAATAATTTTTAAAGGTTTTAAAAATAATTTTCAATTCTATTAGACTTCTGAGCGCTATTCCTGTGATAACCAGAGTACTGAAGTACTGCAGTCAGCTGATTGCTTCACATGAGCTAATCTTATACTTTAGTTTTCAACAGATGGCTCTTTTCCTCGCGGACTGGTTGTTGTCCTAAGTTGTTCAATATATTTGAAGATTTGTTTAAGGCCAACAAAACTGTGCACAACTTATTATTTACCAAACTTAGGCATAAAAGAATGTCTTCTGCAATGCTCCCTGCCAAATTAATAAGCATAAAGAAAAGAAAAAAGCAGTTTGTTAAAATCTACTCTCCAGTTTAGCTTTAATTTGCGTTTTAGCTTTGTCTGTGGAAAAGGAGAGGGGATGCAAGAGAGTCCTTGAAATCCGTTGGAGTTTCTGCAAGGGTTCCTGCCAGGAGGTGGATGGACACGTCTAGACCCTGGTGTGATAGGAGGCTCTGGAGCTACAAATAAAGCCCTGTGCTATACAAGTTGCTTGTGTTCATTCAGCCACTATTAACCCAAGATTGGGACATTCAAGGAGCACTCGGCTGCCGTTGATTTTCAGTTAGAAATTGTGCCCAGCTCTGCGAGGGACTTCCGACCCAACTCAGCCTGAATTGCTAGGACCAAAGTCAATGGGTGGTCAGAGCTGCCCAGCTGCTCCTGTGCCCCCCCGCCCTGGGGATGGCAGAGCAGCTCATGGCATCGCTCCACGGGGACTTGGGAGGGTTCGGCATTAAGGAGCTGCCGCTACCTTTGGGAAATCTCCGAAACACATTTTTGTTGCAGTCAATTCTCTGTGTGCCCTGTAGGATATTTTTTCTGTTTCTTTTCTTTTTGCACTGGAATCCTTCTGAGAAAAGTTGTTGCCTTTTTTGAGGGCAAGATTTCCATTACTGTCTCATCTCAGACTGAATTTCCATGTCTAAGTAGATGCTGTTTGAAGCCACAATTAATGCAAACTCTATTCCCTAGAGAGGAGAGGTTGAGATTTTTTCTCAGGGAAGAGGAGGAGAAAATAAGCGAGACGCTTGCATTTGCTCAGAAATTTTGTCAGCTTGTCTGGTGAGGGTGCAAGAGAGACGTGAGAGCACAAGGAGAAATTTGTTCCCTTCCCTGTAGATCCTCGCTAGGTTTTCTCCGAACAGTTCTTTCAGCACATGCCCTGGCAGGGTTGTACATTGCGGTACTGACAGTTGTGCAGTGAGGCAATAAAAGTGGCAACATTTAATTTATTTCGGTTTATACAACACAAAAAACATACTGCAGTAGTTGCATAGAAATTTGGGCATTCTACTTGTAGCTTTTTACTGCTGTCATCTCCGTTTGTAAGTAAAACAGCATTTTACCAAGTACGTGAACTAGGGTTCAGGACCCCAGCTGAATTTTAACTCTTTCATATGACTACAGATGCTACAGACATGGCTGGACAAGCTACATCTTCCATTACACATCAATAAGTATATTTCTTTTAGATTATATCTTGATATTATATGTATTATATATGCTATCTTACTGCCACATGCTGTTAGAGGTGCTCAGCAGGGTGGCGGGGAGGGTGATTGCACCCTGCCCACAGCAGCGTCTGCGAGTCGTTGTCACACAGGGGACGCCAGGGCAGCCTGGCCTGCACATGGGAGATCTCTATTGGTGCTGTCCTTAAAGCTGACGCAGAAGCAGTAAAATACAGTGAAATCTGCACTAATCCCCTACCACCGGGAATGTCAGCTCAGAGGTGAAACACTCTAAAAAAAGTATAGACTGACATAAAGGAGTAGGATTTTTTTTTTTTTTAAGGTTAACCTTGACTTCCTTTCGTGACAAAGTGACACATGTGCTTATATTTCTAATATAGAAGTTTTAAAATTCAAGGAAAATTTTCCCTCCCATGAAATTCACAAAAGAATAATGATGGTCTTTTTAATGATGGAAATTATATTTTAGGATTAAATTGCACTCAAATACAGTTAGGTAATGCCAGTGATTTGGGACTATATGTAATTAAAAGGAAAAAGATCTTTGCCTTCACTCGTGGTGATTAGAGCAAATCTTAGTTGGTTGCAACTGTAGCAGCATTTGGCTCTTTGTAACTGAGAAGTCTAATAAAGAACTGCTTTATCCTGTATTTACTACAGAGCTTCATGGAGCTAAACTGGAATCTCTAGTAGCTTTGTGTTTGCCCAAAAAGACCCCTTGATATTTAAAGATGTGTTACTAGGACTAAACTGCTGCTGTGGCCTGATACCGTAGAGTAATTCCATTGTTGCCTGTGTTGAAGATAATTTTCCAGAACAGGTGAAGAAAAAAGCGTAAAGCAAATTAACACATACTAAGATATACAATTCCTGTTGTTGTCATATTAGTGAGATGGATGATCAGCCAAGCACTGAGGATTTACCCCTTCATTTTAAGGTGGCTCAGTAACCTACATGTTGTCATGTGTTTTATAAGGACTGTCCCAACCCGCCTCGTGCCTTAGGGCACCTGGAGGAACACACTGCTCACACACCCAGCAAGGCTGCTCTGCCAAGCTTGGAAAGTCTTATTTTTGGAAAACTAAATATAATCCCTTTCTTGGACAGTGGTTTTGGATTTCATCCACTGAGTGCTTATGTTGAAAATATTTACACTTTGAAAACTGTCATATTCCAAAAATGTGTGTGACAATTTTGGACCACTCATCTGCATTTCATTCATGCTTTTAATTTTAATCATTTAAAAGTTGGAAAAGTTTTGAAATCTTAATAGGCCTCAGCGGCTGTAAACATTCATTATATATATATCTACATCGGGATACCAGAGCCTTGCCAGAACATGGCACGCGCAGGGAGCTGAGTAACACGGTACCCTGCATGCACCAGGGCTGGGAAAGTCGACAATAGTATAATAGTAGAAAAAAATGGAAAAAGAGCAGAAAAATGTTCAGCCTTCAAGTGCCTGCCGGGGAGAGGAGGGCAGGAGAGGAAGGCAGGGGATCCGAGGTGCCACCACGGCCGCCCGAGGTCGGCTCAGCGCGGCCTCATCTCGGCCACTGCTGCCTCCTGCAAGGGCCGCTCAGTGTTTTTCTTGTGCCCTTGGTCTTTCCCCTCTCAGATGGTTAGTTTATTCTTCTATTCCAGTAAAAGACACTGGCAACATGTTTTAAAAAATTATACAAAGTAGCACACAGTGAAATGCCAGACAGAAAACATTGCTTCAGTTACTGTCTCTTGAGTTACTTCTGAGTCTGAATTACTTCTTAATTCTGAATGTTACCTTTAGTCAGAAGCTATTTTAAGGCAAGAAAATATTTGCTGATATTTTTGAAATGAGTTTTACAGAGGGTGGAAAAAACATAGAAGCATGACAAGGACAAGCCCTTTCAGAGCAGAATAGTTTACAAATTTTATCCTGATTATTTATCATAAATGTTTAGTGAATATTATCTTAGCAGGAATCTTGCTGTTAACTATCACTGTGGCACAATATAAAATAATATTACGTTTTGCTGGCATTAATTTATCTTGGTTATTCTAATGATTTTGTATTTTTATTGGTGCACTGGATTGCATAAAATGCTGTATAATTTCATTTTCACCATCATATTTGGAGGAATCACTGGAGGCATTAAAGTGATGAAAGAAGAGATATGCTAATACCACAAAAAAGGATGCAAAAATGATTTATGTTACTTTCTTCTCCTATTTGCAGTTCATTAAGTCACTGTCTACTTGTAATGACCAAGTGAAAATTAAAGTACTTCAGAGAAGAACTTTAGGTTCAAGCATCATTAGAGGAAGAGAAATGGGTTCTTTGATGAACTTGACTGGAGAAATCTATAGAGCACAACTTAATCAGACTGCACATTGATCTTTGATGCTAGAAGGCAGACTTAAGATTGAACAAATCTTTTTAATGCATATTTTTCCTTTAAAAAGTAGCATATGAGGCATGAGAATGATTTATATTTAATACACTTCAACTTTATAAGATATAATGGTACACTACACTTTCTTTTTTACTCACTGTAAACCGAAGCCTAGAAAAAGTAGTTACCTGTAAGGTTATACATCTGCTTATACAATCTATATTTCATAGGATCTATGGGAAATTGCATATTGTTTCCTAACTAATGAACTCCAAAATCACTCAAAATGCACAATTTACATTTATTGGAAACAAGAAGCATGAGTTATACACTTAGCAGCTAACTACAGGTTATCTTCGGAATATAGCAGCTAACTACAGGTTATCTTCGGAATATCTTCAACTTACTTGCTGTCTCACCTCCAAAAAGATTTTAACAACCTTATTAGGTGGTAGATTGAATTGCACTCAGGAATTTGTAATGCCTCTGATTTGTCATGGTTACAGCAAGGCTGAACTAGGCAGAACTTGGTTGTCTGGGAAGAGTAACAGGAGGTGTCACGGCGGGGAGCAAGGTAATGGTTCTGCCCCAGCAGTTGCTACTAGTGCTCAGGAGGAAAATGTCCCACAGGGAATACAGAGCAGCAGACCATAAACCTTAAAGGTTCTTGGGATTCTCCCCTACTGACGTAGCAAGGAGTCCTTCAATGAAGGTCTGTAGGACTCTCATCCTTCCCTCCAAGAAACTGCAATACAGGGTCACGTAAACTCAGTGGAAATCAAATAACTGCTTCTAAAATTAACACCTCTTTTCTCACTTTCAACTTCTCCAGGTCTCTCTCTTTTACTTACTACTGAATATGTCTATTTGATAGCAGGGCCTTCCCAGGTTAAACCAATCTCCAAAACAGCACTGCCAGGTATTAAAAATAGGATGACAGAGCTAATTTTTAATCAGGTTAATGTGTTTTAATTATTGTAAATTTGATTTTATTGCTCTGGGCAAGTAAACAGTATTATGTGGATTAATTAAAGTGTGAACTCTTTAAACAGTCCAAGTCGTTTTGAAAGCAGAGAGGTTTCTTTCCAACATCATTGTTCTTGATGTGCCTCCAGATGCATTGGATAGCATTTTGCTGAGAAAATAATTCTTTAAAAAAATGTGAAGTTTAATTTAATTCTCACTGATACCAAGCTTCCTGAAAGTGTAAAGAAGCAAAGATCAAGCATGAGCAAATAGCAGCGGTGACTTTCTGCTACGGTATGTTTGGTCCTTAAAGCGCTAAGCACAGAGCAGAGCGAGGCCTCTCCTGCGTTTTCCGTGGGTGAGATGTGTGTGCAGCGGCTGCCCGGCCGTCCCGCACCGCTGCCCAGCTGTCCCTCACCGCTGCCCGGCCTTGCTCCCTGCACTGCTGCCCCGCCTCGCTCCCTGCACCACTGCCCGACTGTCCCTCACCGCTGCCCGGCCTTGCTCCCTGCATGGCTGCCCAGCCTTGCTCTCTGCACCGCTCCCCGGCTGCCCCGCACCGCTGCCCGGCCTCGCTCCCTGCACCGCTGCCTGGCCGTCCCGCACTGCTGCCCAGCCTTGCTCCCTGCACCGCTGCCCGGCCTCGCTCCGTGCACCGCTGCCTGACCGTCCTGCACTGCTGCCCAGCCTTGCTCCCTGCACCGCTGCCCAGCCTTGCTCCCTGCACCGCTGCCCGGCCTCGCTCCCTGCACTGCTGCCTGGCCTCGCTCACTGCAGGGCTGCCTGGCCTGCCCCCTCACACCACTGCCTGGCCGTCCTGTGGCAGCTGCCTGGCCTCGCTGCTCGCACCGCTGCCCGGCCTTTAGCTGTAGCTGAGTTCAGAAATGCAGTCCTGCGTGGAGCAGATTTTGTGCCAGTGAAGCCACGTTTAATGAGCAAAGTGGTTTATCTGGAATCAGCTCAGCAGCTGCAATCTCGGACAAGGTGAAACACGTGTTGCTAATCTGCCAGGGACACGTCTTACCCTGCAGCAGCCCACACCTGTCGTACCCTTATTTCAAGATAGGGGGCACATATTAGACACAAACATAAATCTCGTGTAGTGAATTTGTGTGACAGAAGGCGTAACAAGCTCTTCATCACAGTTTAATACAGGTACACTTAGAGCTAGATGAAAAGGTTTCATATCTAGATACTGCCACATCTTGGTTTGCGATAAGATTTTTTTTTTCCAACTGAAGTTACTATTAGCCTAAACCATAACTTCAAGCATTCCCTTTTTTGTATATAGTAACTACAGATGAGCACTCAAGGTAAAGAGAAAAGATGCACCCTCACTTTCCTAATTGCCCAAGACTCTTCTGGTCTCATTTACAGCTCTGTGTTAGGAGGTGGCATGGATAGTCTTTGCCTTTGGTGGATATTGTTTTTCACAGCCTTAAAAGGCTGAATAACTGTCATCAAATAGTTACTGAGGTGAATGCAGGAAGCAAGTATTAGGAGGCCCAAAGAGAAAATACGGTAAGTTTGATATACTTTCTCAGTTTTGTTTGGCACTGATGCGAGCTGGAATATTTGGAGTATCTGGGAGTTTTTAATATCCGGGCAGAAAAGCATGTAAGATCAATAGATGGATTATGCAAGTATACCATGGAGCTCTTCTATGTTCTCTATCTATGCTTAAATATCAAACCCTTGCCCACCTTGGGAGAAGTTTATCTTTGCCTCACAAGCCCTCTCCATGTCCCACCGCTGCTTTCATTGCTGGGAGTGACAGTGACAAAGCTCTTCTGTGTCTTCCTGGCTCCTTCCCTCCTATCTCCCTGTAGCATTTATGAACACTTTGTTAACAGAGTTTCTGAATATCATTCTGTGATCAAGTGAATTTGAAAAAATAAAATATTTTTGTTGCATACTAAAAGAGAGGATAATTTTTATAGGTTTTATATGTTAGGTAATCAGCTCCACAGATGATCAAAGATTAACTTTAAATGGATGCTGCTAAGAAAGATCCTCAGTCTTAAATCAGCTTTTCTGCTTTAAACCTTTCTCTTTAATCCTCAGCTTCAAGTAATTTTATAAATAGATAAAATTGGAAAATCTTTTAAACTACAGAAGTATAATATAATCAGATGAGCCTCAATGCTGTCTTTCCTTGAGATAACTGTGAGAAAACGTAAACTGTTTGTCTTATTACGTGCTGTACTGTTGCTCAGCAATGATATCAAATTATTAATAAGCAAAATCTGGATCATTTTAGAAAACAACCCAACTCAGTGTAAGTCCTTTCTCCCAATTACATAATGTTTCAGAGACGTTTCTATGTCAGGATTTTAAGAGAACTGCTGCAGAGTAACACCCGCCCCTATCGCACACGCGTGCAGCTCAGATGTCAGCCACGATGACCCCCACTGATGAATCCCGTTTGTGGGATCAAATCATTAACTCAGTTTCACTAGTATAAATCTAGAGAAATTTGAACTAGGTCAGTAGATTTATGTTGTGTGATCCAAGCCAATCCAAACCTCTGTACACTTCCATCAACTTAAACTGTGCAGCTTAATGAGAAAAGTTTAAGACCAGTTTTGATATGAAAACCACAATTTAAAATATATTTTTATGTGAAAGTGTAATTACTTTAGCTTTACTGACAGCAAAGTAGTTAAAGGGTAAGCAATTTTTGGAATAAAATGTGAATCTCTAAAACTATAATTTTCTAGTATATAGAATTGGTTGACCCAGTTTTAGTGACATTTAAATTGTGTTTGCAGTAGTGTCTTTGCACTAGTTTGAGTGCAGTTACTCCTGATTTGTGCTAGTGCAAGTGAGGATACAGTCCTACGCGTTTTTTTGTTTTGACACTAAGAATATTTTTCCATGCAATTTAAATAATCAAATCCCCTTTCTTCCTTATGGACTGGTCCCATCTCATGACGGTGGTGAATACTTCACGACTCCAATAAACAGTAGAAAAACCGTTTAGAAGAAAAACTACACATGATCTAAAAAGACAGCATAAAAGGCTGCCAGAGCTGCAGGGCAGCAGTAATATACACAGATAAACTCCACATTTTTATTCAGCAATGAAAATAGAACTGGAAGGAAAGCATCCCATCCTGCAGTGTGAAAGCTAGACCCACAAAAAACAGACTTGAAAGAAATGCATGCAGATGGTAATTTTGGAGTGGCATTAATAAAAATTATTGCTCTGGTAAATGTTACAGAGCCAACTTAAATACCCCAGGTTAAGTTCGACACTTAAGGTTAAGTCCTATTTGTTGTGAAGGGCACCAACATGTACCAGCATGTTTATCAATGCTTCTCTTCCTGAAGCAACCACTGACTGGGATAATGAGAGAGAATTATATATTTTACCTGAGTGTTTTTAGCATCACATAGTAAGAAAGCAAAGTGCTATCACTGCCAAGAAAGCAAAGGGACAGGGGCTTCACGTCAAGGCTGCAGCCTTTTCTATTCCCTACAAGTGCTCTGGGGGCATCTAGACATGGATCAGTGTTCAAGGCTTCCTTACAGTGGTTCTTTAGAGGACACTTTGCCCAGCTGTGTTTGGAGACCGTCAAGCAAGAAAAGTATCTACTGTTTCACCTGGGAGACTCTTTCATAGTCTAGTAGCTCGTACTGTCAGAAAGTTTTTCCTGATATTCAGCTTCAATTTTCCATTAATTTCTTCCCATAACTCTAGTTATATGGCACTTACAGCCCAATAGTGCAATCCAGATCACAGTCTTGGTCTTTCCTTTTAGAATTTTATTACCTTTTTATAATTAACAATCTGCAAAATTCTCTGAGGAGATACTCAAG
This sequence comes from Nothocercus julius, assembly GCA_013398735.1. NCBI lineage: Eukaryota > Metazoa > Chordata > Aves > Tinamiformes > Tinamidae > Nothocercus > Nothocercus julius. The sequence goes on from VZSV01000047.1 coordinate 4,115,953, forward strand.
TTGCCTGTCTGAAAAGAGAAGACACCTAAGTGCCTTGGGATTGTTACTTGAGGCCAGATAACCTTTTATATATTACTCCTCTGAGTAAGGATATACTGGTAGGCACAGGATCTACTATCTCAGCTCTATAACTCAGCCCATGGGTAGCATGAATTTTTTGTTATAACATATAGCTAGGGCTAAATTGGACTCTGGTTCCCCTTCTCAGAGCTATGGGTGAATATGGCAGAAACAGAGCTGCTAAGCAGCGGTACTTGGATGTATTCTGATGGTTCAGAGCAGAAAAACATTTTAATTTGATTTAAACCTGAATCAGCATTTGCATCAAACTCAGGTGCTCAGAAAGTTTTAAATCCCCCCTCATGGTTTTTAATGTGCGCATTTCTCCTTATCTTGTATCATCCATCTAGTGTCAACAGATGCAATCTACAGAAACAATAAAGGTGCTATGGCAGCCAGTTTAATTTATTATTGGTGTTTGAATCTCATCTTGATGTTGCAGAGTATGTTGAACTATAAGGAAATACAAACAAAAGCAGAATGGCAGTGATTATTCATCCTGCTGGCAAGGTATATAAGGCATTAAAAGTGAACAAATGGCAGGCAAGATTCTTTTGCAAAGCTAATACAATTTTCTGAATTTCTGCATTATCAGGAATGGATTTTCATAGCTGGTTTCACTGGTGACTAAGCAACTCTGGACCATGTAGCATTTGTCTCCCTGATCCCCTGCGCACTCCCCATGTTTTTATCCTTCCCTTGAATAACAGAGTATTCCCTAATAGAATCCTAGGTTAATTATTAATGCTAGTGTTTCTGTTAGTAAATAAAAATGGAAATCTGGTCTGATCTTTTCAGACGTAACATTTTTAACCTAACACTAAACCTGTGGTTCTCCAGCACTTTATTTGTTAAAGTTTAATGCATTCCGATGTTTCAAGTATTCTTTAGTCAGCCATAGTAAAAAGCAAGTAACAGAGCCAAGTTTTAAAAAGTCCCCTAAAAATCCAGTTCTTGTTGAAGTAAAACCAAAGGAGAAGCTCAATAAAGATGAGCCGCACCTTTTGCTTATTAATGGACGTTTGATTTTAACCCATTTAGAGTTTGACATGTTTGGAACAGAGGATTTGGTCTTCTAAGTAATTTCTCATGGTCTTCTAACTCGTGGTCTTCTAACTGATTTCTAACTCATGGAAGAAGTCTGGAAGAGAAAAAATGTAAGAGTACATCCAGCTAAATATTCTCATGGCACTTTCCAAGCCCCTCGCGTATGTGCTTCCTCAGCAGCTTATTCCCTAGTGAGTCTTCTGGAGGAGGCAGTTAAGCCGCGCTGTAGAACCTCCCTGCCGACCCCGCGGCTGCTCCCTGGCGCGTGTATCCCGCACGGGCAGCGTGATCCTGCCCATGCAGCGTCCTCCCTCTCCCAGCCTCCCAACGGGAAGGCACCAGCATCAGGCTGTACCCAGGCCCCAGTGCCATAAGCAGTGTTACTGCTTTGACAGTTGTATCTTAGACCTCGGCAGAGCAGGCGCAAGCAGGACACACTGCTGCTTTCTCTTGGGAAGGAACAGGTCACGGGGCACGAGCTGCTTTTTCAGTTTTGTTCTCCCAAGATGTGTTTCAACACAGAAGGAGCAGGCAGGATGGAGAAATACTTGGCTCTAATTAAACCCTCGTAAGAAGGTAAGTTACTCCCAGTGTAGGAATTTGAGAGATGTATCCAAAATGAGCATCTCAAAAGGTTGTTCTAGAAAAAAAAGCCCAGTCATTCCTAAAGCTTCAGGTTCAAAGGGAATGAAAGGCCAGATCCTGGGCTCATTATGTGTGACATGAACTTGGGAGAATTATGTGAAAACAGTTGTTGTTTTTCTCATGGATTCTCCTTTTAGCCATTACTCCACAGGAGACAATGTGACCCTTGGTTTCCTTGCAGCCTTGGCAGGGTCATTGCTGTTGTTCTTGGAGGACAACCCTCCCACAACATCAAGCTGAAATGTCTGGGGTCCTTTTGCTTTGTATTGAGATAAGCTATGGGAGCTGAAGTAAGACAAAAAGAAGCAAATCTGAGGAGCCCCTCTGAGGGCTGATTTCTCATATTTGAGAAAACTGTCTCGATATTACTGTATCTCTGATAATTTCCGTTATATAATCCCTGACTCCTTTTTTAATTTTTGATGATGTGCCTGTGGTCTCCACAAAGCAGCTGCTCACTGCTTGTGTTTCTGTCGTGCCTAGAGACTGCTAACATAGATTGGCCATCACAGCATTGAGGCAGGTGCTATGAAATATGTAGGGCTAGTTCCCAAAGAGGCTGCTTCCATTATCCTTTTTTTTAAACAACTGTTAGAACCCTTGCTGTAGCTGTTTGCCATCTCAACTCACTCTGAAAATATTATTACTCAGAAGTGATGCTTGAGACTTTTTTAAGGAATGGTAATGGCATATAGATCAGCACAAAGAAAAGGAGATGGAGAGCTGGCCCATAGAACTGGAAATTTTGCTTTTAGTTCTACTAGTCTAAATCTGAAGTAACCTTAATGTCTTTTTTGGATGTACTGATGTGCTTATGATTTGACCCTTCGGGGCTTCTGGTGCTCAGCTCGGTTCCCGTTTGCTTCTTGAACAGAGGCGCTGATCTCAGCAGTGCTGCTAATGAGGTTAATGTGACTTTACTGCACGGCAGAAACTGAGATTATGGTTTAGTTCAACTTTTCTTTCAGTGGGCTTTATTTGCATATTACTTTCCAGCTTTTCCTGGCGTTTCTGCACATAGTAGACCAAGATGCAGGCCCAGTGCAGCCTGAAAGCTGGTGAAGGGTGAATAACAGCCCTGTTTTCTCAACGCTTTCTGTGTATGGCTTTTTTCCAAAATTTCCCCTCCATTTTTCACATAACATCTCTTCTAAATTTTCCTACTTTCAAGGCCAGAGTTTTCTAAGTCGAATTACTGATTAGGGAACAGTTTGCATTTTGCGGATTTGTATTGTGTCTTTAACCTTGATCCAAGATGAAGACAGCAGAAACCGCCCCCACAGTGAACGTTTAATGTGCATTTCACTGCACCTGGCATAGCGGCTACACTTGTAAGCGCCAAAGTGATTTTGGATTACATAATGATAACTTTCTGCAAAGGCCGCGTACGAGAGCAGGTGGAGCACGATACATGCGCACGTTGCATAAGAGAAGACTCTGCAAGTCAGGCTTGTCCTGACAGACCGTTGCAAATGCACTGTGTATAATTCCCCACACACTAGCAGGCCACTTCCATTAAGCACTTGTTCCTTTGTCACCGGGAATGGCCACTTAAAACAAGTTTCTCAGTAATTACCTGAAAACCTATTGACGTTTCTGTTTCTCTGTATGTCCCCAAATGGTGTCTGTTACTTATATTTCTTCATAATCTGCCAATTAGAAACACTCCTTGAAATTCTCCTCTTTCTTTTATGGTTCCTCTTTTTCCTGTCCAGGACATGTCTCTGCTTGGATGACAGATCTATTACTGACATAACTTTCACCTCATTCAGTAGGACAGAAAGTTCTGCATTGGTCTTGTTGTGAGTTCTCCAGAAGAGCATGGCTATTTTCAGATGCAAAGTGGATATTTGGGAGCTGACCCCATAGATCACGGTCACCAGCTTTACACTAGAATATTAGGGAAAAGCATGAAAAGTTCAGAATATGCTGTTTTACAAATGCTTGTGGTTCCAAGAAGACCTGTCTGTAACAGTCTCTCTGAGAGGGCTAATTGGTGCGTTTTCTGCTAGAAGGAAGCTGAGCATAAAACAATCTAGTCAGTGGTAAAAGGAACAGAGAAGCGGAACATGTTCTTATAGGAAAACCCTGAAACCTGGATTTCTGGCATTGGAGGCAGCTGTTAGCAAATAGGTTGGGTTTAATGAATGTTCAATGTCAAGTCAGTAGCATGATCTACTTAGCCCCAACACATTTCTGAAGCTGTTTGCACTGGTAACTTTTTAACATTGTGTTAGTATAATGTAAACTATTAGTGTCAAACTGTAGTTGTATGTCTCTGGCTAAGGGACTTCAGGTAGGCTTAACTCTGGTTGTGGAATATTTTTTTAATTAGCTGCAAACATCCTGTATTTTAAGTAGTTCTCTGCATTTCAGACATGTGAAATGGTTCTAACTGATTACAAACTGATTATCAGATTCATATTTCAGACATGTGAAATGGTTCTAACTGATTACAAACTGATTATCAGATTCATATATTCAGTTTCTGAATAAAAAAATCAACCAGAATTGTGGCATAATATCTTTTGAAATATTTGCACTGCATTATCAGCACAGCTATTGATTTCTTAATCCTGTTAAAAAGGGTGGAGTGGCTGAGAAGGCATGATTTGTGGAAACATCTTGTTTCAGGAATCAGCAAAGACAATCAGTTTGTGTTAAATTATCTGTGGATACATTGCAGAAAAAAGATCAGTTCTACTGAAGTCTGTAATACAAAACAAAAGGTTTGATTAAATTGTATTCACAACTAACTGTGTTTCTGGGCCACGTCCTGCTATTTCATTACTCATTTGAGTAACTCACTGAAGTAAATGCAATTACCTGTCTTAGAAAGATAAACACGATTTGGCCTTACATATTTCCATTAATCTTCCAAAATCAAAATATGCTAAAGTTAATAGAGTTTATATTAATAGTGGGTCCACCCTTTCCAAACCTACTCACAGGAGTAGCTGTAACAGATAGTCTCATTGGTGTCGAGCAGGAGGGGGAAAAAACATAAGCAAAAGAGAGTAGAGTATGCAGGTATTTTCCAGAAATTTCCAGAGCGCACAGGAATTGTTACACTGATGATAAAACTCAAAATTTCCTTCCCAAACTTCTTAATGCAGTAATGCAGGAAGCACGTTCTGCCATTTACCTTGTTCAGGATGCACATTAACTCTGAATTCCATAGCAGTTAGATCATGAAACGCAGAAAAGAGAGAAGATAAAACAGAAGAGCAGTAGATTCTACAGTCAAGCCCAAACACGGCTGCAACCTGCTCTCCACCCTCAATTTCTGTCACATCTCTGCAGGCTGCCCTGGACTTCAGCTAGGTTCCCCTGTGTCCTCTGAAATGGCAGGCCGTGCACGCTGTCGTCCTTTTCAGTCCCTAGCACAGAGGGAAGGCTCTCACTCACTTCTCATACTCCAGACTAACCCCCTTCAGGGCTTTTACCTGCTGTCTAAGCAGCTCTGCAAAAGCCATGCCGAGGAAGGCGAGGCAGCCGGGCCTCGGAAGGCGGGCAGCCTTTCCCCTTGGAGCTGCCAGCTGCAAAACACTTGGAAATTTCTGCTCTCAGGTCAGGGTAGGTGCTTAATACAGCCCATGATGTCTGCTGTACTAGTTCTTTCCATTTTCCAAATACTGCATATGAAAATCTGGGTCAAACTGCATGTAAAATGCACTTTTCCAAATTGAGGCCCACAGAGGCTGGTGGAACCCCAGCTCTGCTCACCTAAGCCAGGCCATCATTTGTTCCTCCAGCCTAATGAGTGGCACTTTGAGCAACATCTTTTTAGAGAAAAATACTGGCATAGAAAACTGACAGAATAATAAAAATTAATGAAGAAATTGCAGTCAATATGGAACATTGTTAGTTTCTTTCTAGTAATAATTGGGCAGCTGATCTACATAAAAAGTGTAAAATGAATAATCGACAAATGCAAGTTAAATAAAAGGCAGAATAAAAAACATATTTAAACCATATAACATATTCTGAGCCACCCTGAAGTCACGTACAGGAGATGTGCAAGATGAATCACCACAGGATTCACATTAAAAGAACAGAATTTTTCCCTATCTTTCCATGAAACTCTGAGTTTATTTTGCCGAACGGGCTTTAATGAACTCCATAAACTACTTCCTTGGCAGAAAACTATATAAAATGGAACGAGCAACTATTCAGAACTAGGCAAAGAAAATCTTAACACATGCCAAGCACCGGGATGATTGGAGCTGCCTCTGCTGCGGAGGCTCCTGGGGCTCGACTGGCCCGCGCAGCTCCGAGCAGCTCCCTGGGGCACGAGCTGCCGTGAAGGACACGTCAGTGAGGCCGTAATACATGTTATGAGACAGTGGTCAAACAACACCCCGAAGTGCTTGTTGAATCGTTTACAGCTGTTCAGGTGAGATGAGCATTTGCAGATACTGCTCATTACAGTTAGCACAGCAGAGCACTAACTGCCAGACCAAAGAAGTGCAGGGCATGGAAATAAAGCCAAAGGCAAAACAAGAGGGTGCTCTGCCGCCTGGAAGATGTTGTTTTAAAGTAATTAATTCTGGGATGCAAGTTTCTGAGAAAGTGGGAAATATTCATGGGAAACAGGCTTGCTTTTCATCAATGACCTTGAATGTCACTGCTGGTTACCCTTGGCAACAGCCACAGAACAGCTGGGTTTCAATGAAAAAAAAAGCGAGGGAGAGCATGGCCCAATGTTGCCAGTGAGTTTAATTATCCGCTTTCATATTTGTATTAGTAATTGGTTTCTGGGGTGTAGGGTGTTTTTAATGTTTCATCCATATGGATGGTAATACCCCCTGCGGCTGCTGCTGCCCCTGCGTGGGGCACTTCCTTAGGCCGGAGCTGCAGCTCTTCGGGCATGGAGGCTGCTTGGCAAAGGCTCCAGCAAAGGTGCTGCCCGCGAGGCTCCCGCTGCCGCCCCCAACATGGGAGGCTGCTGGCCCCGCTACGACACAACCTGCCCCGTACCAGACGCCGGTGGTGTTAAAGAACAGAGCAAAAGGCCTGTTGTGGCAGAGGCCGCCAGCGGTGAAGCCTCCTCCAGGCCGGGCAGGCCCAACATTGGCCTCCACGTGCTCCATGTTTCAAGGTCACTGTAATTGCCCATTGTGCTTCCCCTTTTTGCCCTCAAGAAATAATCAAATTAATGATCCCATTTCCTGGCAAAGCCAGAAACTCTATTAATTTTAGTGATTCATCCTAATACAGTAATCACTGCCAAGGCTTTATTTCAGTGTTTGGTGTGCAGCGAAGGTAATGTAATTTGAAAATTATAACACTAGAAGATGTGTAGTGACACAGGATTGATTAAAAATGCCATTGGGATGAATCTCATGCTTGCCCCCCTGGAAAGATTGGTAATGGCCGGTGGAAAGGAAAGCAAGAAGCCTGCAGAGAGCAGGGGCAAGGGCTGGTGCTCAGTGCTCTGGGATAAGGAAGTGTCGCTTTTAGACAAGCGCAGTTATGTCTGAAAGGAAGGGATCAGCCCTTCCTAAAGAAATCCACCTCTTCCCGTCACTAGTTCTACAGAGTTACAAGCCCACAAGCATTCTGACGATCTGCAGCCTTAAAATTAATCAGCTTTAAGGAAAGCTGGAATTGTTTGTCCAAAACAATTTGGTCATGTGATTAAAATGAAACAGGTGTAAGATGCAAGAGTCAGGAAAAGAGATCCTACTTTGGGGTTTTGTTTTATCTGAAAAGCCAGCCATCTCATCTGTTGCATTCATTCTCCTTTAGGAAACATTAATCTGCACAGATGGTGAAACCCAGTAATCTCTGCTACCAGCTGCAGAGTGGAATTTTTAATGAAATGGGAATTTGAAGGTTTTCACAGAAAGCACTAGAATCACTCCTATTATTTCCCGTGATGCCCAAATTACTTTGACTGTTATTTGACATCTACTGTACTGTAAATATAACAGCCGCATCGCTCCGGTCATAGCTCAAATACAGTCATTTCAGAGCAGCCTTTGTGTTTGCCAATGCCAGCTGCTGAAAGCATCCCCATCAGAGAGAAATAAGGCAGCCCAGCACATCCGCCGCGGAAAGGGTGGGAACTTACAACCTCCTATTTGGGAACTTTATTATATCTTCTGCTGAGCGTTAGGATTGTTTTAGTATGTTTGTAAACCAAAGTGAAATGAGAGATTTAGCATAAAATTTGTAAAGAAAGAAGTCACTTAAAAACACACAGTCATTACTAGTGATTTAAAGATTTTGACTGCAGAATCTACTCCAGCACTGAGATACTTAGATTAAAGAAAAGGCCTGATCTTGAAAGAGAATCACAAAATAAGTTGAGGGTAGCAATCCTGCTCAATACTTAACCACATCTACCTGGAATTAAGCATGTAAATTAAAACTTGAAAGTGTTAACAGTACAGAGATAGGAGTTTTATCTTCAAATTGAGGTTAATCATATGATTTCTTTATAAGCTCAGGAAAACTTTGAAAATAACAGTAATTTCTATTATAGAATTCAACTAGTACTTGTTTTTGCAATGCATGAGCCTTGCAGAGCAATTGCTCAGGGCCCCCAGAGGCAGCGGCTGCCTGCCCCGCCGGCAGCACAGGTGTTGGTCTTTACCGGGAAGCCTAGAAAATTGCAGTTCTGAGCCTTGCTTCCCTTCTAGGAAAGTTCAGCTTTAGGGGCTGTTGTGCTATGGCCTAGCACAGTCATATTCAACCTCTGGCTGCATTGCAGATGGCATGTAGGAAGAAGTTTGTATGACAGGAATCAGGTTATTGTTGAGTAAGTTTATTTTGCAAAAAGTTCTGAATGGGCTCTACTTCCAGCAAGGGAACAAGCCATGCTGTGAAAAGCTGCAGCACTTCACTGCCAGGAGGACCAGATCCTCTGAGAATACTCAAGTATCCCCGAGCTCTCTTCCTTGGTGTGTATCGATGGCTGCAGGATCACGGAGAAAAGCAAATAAGACAGATTAGGGGAAAGAAATGTCATCAAGTATGCCTAGGTTTATTTTACTGTATTTTTTTTTTTAAGTAATGATTTAAACGCTCTTTTTGAAAGGACTTATATTTAAGCTATATTTATATGTCCATACACATTTCTGAGTAACACTTTAGGTGTTTGTAAATGATTGGTGTGTGTTTTCAGCGTGGCAGGTAATGCAGAAGGCTGGTGGAAGTAGAGATCCAAGTTGTGCTTCTATTTCCTTGCTGCAATTGCTCGTGATACTGTAGTTGAGCCCTTAGGCTTTTGGGAATAAGAATTTATCTGCTCTTTCTGCTTTACAGAATAGGCAAATTGAGACATGGGTGAGAGCTGATGCCCTTCCTTTGAATCCAGTGACAATGGGGAGCCATTTAGGCCTGTCCCAACTTCATAGCAGGCCAAAGGAGGAGATGGGAGGGAACAACTCCAAAAGTTGTCTCTGGGATTGGAGAACTGCAGGCTCAAGCTCTGAAGTTTTTGCTAAGATGATCAGAATACAGTCATTTTGTCGTAGCGCTGTAAATATAATGATATTTTTCAAGTTAGTGATCTAGGCATCCCTCCCTGGGGAGCAGGGACTTCAGTTTGATCTGCAAACTGGTTAATGTGATCAGAACTAGAAGGCCAGAAGTTCACAAAATGACCAGGGGTAAAATAAATAGTTTTGAAGTGAATCAGGTAAATGATTTGTGTTATATGTGTGCACCCTCCGTGGCGAAAATGCCATCAGAAGTGTTGGATCAAATCAATCAGTTAAAGTGCTGTAAAATATGAATGCAGAGGGAGTAGATGAGATCTTGATGTGAATAATAAAATAGCTTATAAACTGCCTGAAATAAATCAATCTTCCTTTCATGCATCAAATGCAAAATGTAATATATTTCACATTAACTATGGGTGAGGTTGAAATGTATTCGGATGAAGATACACTATTAAACTTTATTTAATCTGCTGGAGGACAACACTGCCTTAAGTGCTCCTTTACTTCACAGAAATCTTGAGGTCAGAGTCTTAAAAGTAATTCAGGCCTTCAGATGCAAATAGGCCCTGAAAGTGTTTTTGAAAGACATGAGATTCATTCTGATATTTAGCTGCTCATGATGAAAACTTGCAAACAGACTCTCAGAACACTTGCAAATACTCATTAGGCAGCAAATACAAATAAAAATAAGGTCCTATAACTCATCCAGAGTTTTCCTTTGAAAATTTTCTCTGAGGTGAAAGGCTTATGATGCCAAAAGATGGGTTTTAAATGGAATGGCTTTATTTCTCTTGAAACTTTCTTACTGTGGTGTTCATCTCTTTAGGTAAAATACGTGCCTTTCAGAATTCATGATTTTAATTAAGATCAACAACAGTACTTTTGACAGAAATGGCATTGGGGGTGAAAAACCTTTAAAAGTGTATTTTAACCAAAAAACTCTGCCCAGTCAAGTATCTGGGTTTCTGCCTCCTCATCAGGAAGATGCTCTTTTAGGCCTGTGTTTCTTGACAAGCCCCTAGTCAAATTCTTGCTATTTTAGAATAGCGTTAACTTTTAGCTCAAGGTTGAGGCTTTTGTCACTTTACAGTATCCACAATTATTTATATTCAGAATGTGAAAAACTCTGAGCATTTTAAGTCTCCTCTGTGAATATTTTTGTGTTCCTAAACTGACCTTAGACAAATATATATCCATATACAGAATGTATGAAACTTCAGCTGTTTTAAATAAAAAGAAATAGCTATGCCTAGGTCTGTATCAGACAGAATTTTGTTTTGGCAGATAGTTTTCAAGGAGTTAGGAATTTTTTAGGGAATTGTTCATGCTTTCTATGAGGAAAAGTGACATAACTTTCCATAAAGGACAAGGCTGGTTGTGAAAAATGATTTTTGGGTTAATTGTGACAAGCAATTTGAATCTGTTGCCTTTCCTCAGTAGTATCCGGATGGATTTCCTCTTTCTTCTGTTAAGCAGAGATGCTGATGTGATCATTTGAATCTCTTTTCTAGGTCCTGGTAAAAGGCTGTATTTAGAGAACTTGTCAGACCCAGTTATTTTCCTCCTGTTCTGTTACCATAACCTACTTTTGAGCTGTTACCTCACAAGATAATTGTTTTGATGTTTATGACAGGAGGTAATAATGCTTTAAGACAGTGTATAAATAGCTTTAAGTATTTTTTATAATACTTAATTTGTTTGCTGTCCTTTGAATCCTGTTGCCTACTAATATAGCTGATTATTTAATTAAGGCTTTTACTTTATCCTGTTGCGTCTCTGCTTTGAATGCCAGATTATTTACTAGCGGAAATAAAATTGGCATAGTATTAAAAACAGACTTTCTTTTAAAATCAGCAGAAATTAAATTTGTTGTTGGGGGCAAAATTACATCAATAATAATAGAGTAAGATTTAATAATTTGCTATTTGTGCTTTGCTACATTCATTTATATAGCAAATTCACTATTTATGATGGTGCAAGTTTTTAGTTTTGTAGTCTGAAGCACCTCTTGAAATAAGCCCATGGCACACAAAATTTATTCAGATTTTCATGCATGAAAAATTGTTGCACCTTTGGCAAAAAGAAAAAAGAGCAAATCCATTTACAAGAAGAGATTTGAGTAATTTGAAACAATAATCATGGAATATGATTATTTCTCCCAAATGAGTTCCCTCTATTATTCAAAATATGTTTAAAATGTGCAGTAAATGTAAAAAAGTTACCTGAGTATGTTTGCTTACTTCATATTCATTACAGATATTGTCAGGATGTAGACAACCCATCCAGGATGGAGACTAGAGTTTGAGGATTAATCTTTCTGAGAAAAAAAATCCAAATTAGTCTGAAAGCTTCTTCTGAACCTGATTTGGGCCTGGATAATTCATGTTCCTTCTAGAGGGAAGTGAGATTTCTAGCATAAGTCAAATGTGTTGATTATCATTAGTTTTGACCCCTGCTCCATGTGAAGCCCTCCCACATCTTTAAAGGGCACCTCCTTCCACAATATCCAGGTCAAAATTGGATTCAGTGACTGTTCTCTCTTTCTGCACTTCATCTTTCGTGCCCTGCACCGACACAACATGTGCGTGTTTGCCTGAAATGGCACAGCCCAAGCTGGGGATGAGCAGTTGCCTTTGAATGTGTTCCAGCAACTGTGGATTAAATGTGTTCTCCCTGGGTCTTTCCTTGCAGGTGCTGTTTTCTGCTCAGAATTTGCCTTCTCGAGCAGCCCATCAGAGCTGTGGGGTTGGGTGCTGCAGTCCCCAGGTAACTTGGTCTTCCCCGTGCTCTGGGGGGTGACCCTGCAAATGCTCCTCCTGGCTCTCAGTGAGGCTAAAGAATCCACATCTCCGTATTTAACTCTAATTTTAATGGTTTAGGACTGGAACACGATGGATAAAGATACTCAAGGATAGATTTTTGTTTTGGTAATACTGGCCTAAATCCAGACTTACAATGGATTTGTGTTTGCTTATCTGAGACATGAGTGCAACGTACACAGAGGGTTTCTGCAATACTATTAGAATGTTTTCATATGCATAAATGAGTAAGTATTAGTTTCCATAAAACATGCTGCTGTAAAAATGATTAAAGGACAAGATGAAAGAAAAAAACTCTGCCAACTCCCATTAGGAATTTCTAACTAGTGTTTTTCTTTCCCTTTTCTCACTATCAGTTTTTGATTAAATCTGTTTTAGAGCATATGGCTTGAATCTAGACTAGATACTGAACCTTTTTTATTCCTTTCATATTTGCCCGTGTTAGAAGATACTACTCTGAGGATTAATTTATAAATGAGAGATACTATGCTATAATTCTCCAAGATAAACAGCACAAATACTCCATATTTGTGAAGCACTGCAAAATATTAAGTAATCTTTCCTTAGACTGTAAGCTTCCCTTAATATAAGTAGGAAATCATAGTCTGGTTATCAGAGGGTTTTCAACTTGCACATTATTTTCTGTTTTACATTTTGTGCCAGTAGCTCCCTAAAATAATAATAACGTAGGTGTCTGTTCCTGAAAAAATAGCCATGCTGATATCTAAGTGTGCAACATTATGTTGGGGGTGAAAAGCTGCAAGTGCAGTTCCATTCACTGCGTTTCATAGTGAGCCCCACAGCTATCTGCAAGGGTTTGTCAACAGGTCCTCATTTGGAAAAGTAAGAGCAGGTCATGGTATTTTAAATGAAAATAGTATTTAAAGAAAGTACTCTGGATAACGATGTGTTTCAGGTAAATTATAACTTTTTAAAATGCTGCTCTGTTGCAATACTACTTGTATGATAGAGATTCCTTAACATTAGAAATCCTATGGCTCATAGTATTCCTGTTTCTAACCTCTTTTAGGAGACTAAGTGTTTCAGACTCAAGCAGTTTTGCTAGGAAAACTTTGAAGTGCTGGGGAAGGTAGAGGTGAAGATACAATCGAAAAGGGGAGGGGGAAGAAGTGTGAAACATAGATAAAGGGAATAGCAGTAAGGGCAAAAAAACAGAGTTGGAATCAAGGGGATCGTGCGCGTGTGTGCGCGCGCGCTGGGGGTATGTGCAAGCACTATCATCAAGAACCTCCATAACAATTCGAAGAAGATTTTGCTGTGCTTTTATCCAGGGCAATTACACTGGAACTATCTGCTGCTAAACTGTATGTGACACAATGACAACCACCCACACTATTAAATATGAGCAGGAAAGAGCTATTCAGTTAAATGAAGGCAGCCCTGTAAGACTTCCCAGTCCTTGCCATACCAGGCAAGGGACCAGGCGAAGCTTTTATTTAATGTTGTGGCTTGTTGAGCGCAGCTTGTCTTTCTGATGTGTTGCCTTGCTTACAATAAACAGCTTTGGGGGTTTTCAAAGGCCTCAGCTTTGCTTCAGTGTGTTTAATCACCTGCAAAAGCCGTTTATTGCCTGGTATGCTTCCCCCCATCATGAACATTATCCTTTAAGCATAAGGCTTTATGGTGAGTGTAAGCAGGCCCAATGATGTAAGGGTACACGGCACTATCAAAGTTACGTGCGAGCGCAGATGAAATAAATCCATATGAGGACTACAGACCATGAAAGTAGAAAGATAAGCTAGAGTAATGCAGTGCAATGGTTTCGCAGGCATACTGCTTATCCTTTAAAATTCCCCTTGTTTGGTTAGAGCTGTGCTGGTGATTTCAAATGCAGCTATCAAAGAAAGATATATGTTTTCAAAAATTATGAAGGCTCATGATAGACAGTCAGGCTGATAAAAGGCAGTTGCATGTACTTGTATTTCTGATGTTTGAGCCCAGGTGTTTCGTAATGGCTGCAAACATTTTAAAAAAAACACTGGGAGAATATTTAAATGAAGAAATGTGGTATTATATAGAGCACTTTATGGCTAGAGGAGGACAACATATACTGTAAAGAATATCCTTGTAAAAGGATATCAACCCCAGGGACAATTTTTTTTTTTTTTTTTTTTAAGTATTCTTTATTTCTCCTGAGAAAGGCAGAGACAGAAGGATTGCTGAATTCAGTTCAGATTTCTTTAAAGTTTTGGGCAGGTTTTTTAATTTCTAGAATCTAACAAAAAAAACAACGATTCTAGCAACTGTGCTGCTGCTAAACTTGGTAACAAAGATACAAAGTGGTGGCGAGCATAAGATCAGAGGAAGCAGTGACATTCCTTCCTCTCTCAAAAGTCTAAAATCCCTGATTTCTGTATGGCCATTTTTACACAGAAGGAAGGTAAAAATAGTATAGTAAGAAAATTGGAAGATAAACTTAAGATAAATTGGAAACAGCAGAAAAAAAAACTCTGGACCAAAAGCCCTTTCCCTGTCTTCAGTGTCCCAGATAGTCCCAAACAGATTTGGCCAGCAGTTGACAAGCAGTTTGCCAGCTCTTTTTCCAGAAAGAATTATAAATATACTCTTTCACTGTATGGTTGTACAAACTTTAGTTTTCTTTTTATTTACACCCTGTTTCAAGAAGCCAGGCAAACTGAAAGCAGAAGGACTGCATCTGGATATTTGATGTAAAAATACCAGCACAGATTCTTTGCAGAAAATTGATGAAACACACTGTAGGTAGTGGGGCTTCTTTAGAGGAACATAATTTAGACAATTTTGGCATAAAAAAAAATCAATAATCACAATGTGTTACTGACATTTAGGGATGCAGCATGGATTTCAGTGTCTAATTCTAGTTCTTCACCTACATGAAGTGACTTGGGCTTTTAAATTAAATTATGCTAACTCAGCCGGTAAGAGTCAAAGCTATAAACCTTGTAATACATGCTTATGTTGTGCAATGTGGCAAAAATAATTAAATCAACTTGATTTTTAAGAAAAAATGATTTGAAGCATATTCAGTGCAATTTCACTGTGCTCATAGGAGGATCATTTGAATGAGTAAGCTAGCTAAAAATGATGACATTTGAAGCAAATAGTGTTGCAAATACTAAACTGATACAATTATGGATTCAGTAACATTTCCACAAATTCCAATTTATTATGAAAAAATATATATTCCTTTAGAATGTCCATTCATTCTCCTCTCATCAAACTGACTGAAGTTTTACTCAGTTATCCTTCACTTGCAATGCGTTTACTCTAGGTGTCAAATACTGCCTGAACAATTTTATATCCAAGAAATACAGTACAAAATGAATTTTCTTTAACTGCAGCCATCTAAAGGGTAGGTTTTCCTTACCGAAAACAACAGTCATTTCCTCAAGGTATTTTCAGATGCCTGTGTTACCAGAGCTGAATGTTAGTTTGGGTTTCTGGAGTTGGAAAGCAGCTGCAGCGAGAGCTCCTCAGTAGAGACCGGATCCCAGCAGCGTGGGCTGATGGAGCCGTCTGGAGGCTGCTCTATGTGGGACTCCAGACAAGGCCAAGTCGGGTCAGCCAGGGCTTAGGGACAGCCGAGTTTGTCTTAGGGATTTCCTCGGGGGAGGAAGGTGGTGGGAGGTAGCACTGGCATCTTATGCTTTGTCCTTGTTTAGACAAATCGCCCTGGCTTCAGTTTCACAAGGGCCTTAGCTTTTGCTGTGACTTTTGCCTGTCTTTGTAAAGGTACTGCCCGTCTGCACACACATCTGCATGGGAAGGAAAATGCCAGATTTGTAGTTTTGATTAATTGTGGCACTTGTGAGTTGGGCAGTAGAGGTCTTGGTGTAACAGGTGACTGAGCTTCCACTGAAGACCTTAAGTTTTGTCTCCCTTGCCAGAGCAACCACTCATCTGTGTCCTGAGACCACCAAAAGGCAGGATCTTTAGCAATTCCAGGTAACCAAAATTAATTAGGATCAAAGTGTACCCACAAGACTACTCCTCATGTTGTTACAGTGACAGCTTTTGATCACAAGAGGCCTACTTTAGACTGAGCAGGATTTTCCTGCACTATTAAAATCCATCAGCAGTGACTATAGAATAGCTAACCAGAAAGTGCTTATTTAATTTATACTTGTTGCCTAGTTATACAGAACTTACTCTCCTTTCTTGTAAATAATACTGGTCAAGTCGTATTTGTTACTGTATCTTGCTAGCAAATGAATTAAATTTACCACTTAACCAAGCATGAAATTGTTTTCAATACTAATTCAGTGAAAGCTGAATAGGCCAGGAACGATTACATATCTCATGGAAGAGCAGGTTATCACCAAAGGTATCCATTGCAGTCATTAAATAAAGTGTGACTGCCCATCTACAGTGCATCAAGACAGAGAGCTGATAGCCCTGTTAGCTGCAATGAGCAGATAGCAAAGCTTATTGCCAGGGATCAAAATATCTTAAAAAGCTCATGAAATGTAACTTTCTATTTGCAAAATAAAAAAGGGTTGAAATATGTAAAGCTCTGTGGGCTTTTGCTACTGTGGCAGATCTGGAGAAATCAATGTGCAACTAACTCTAACCAGCCCTGATGCTGCCTCTGTCTGTACTGGTAGGCAAAACAGATTCTGTGGCCTCGATGCCCGGTGCTCCCAGCACTGCTCCCAGCCAAAGAGTATCTCATGCTACAAACATGGCAGCTGTGTCCAGCCGGGAGTCCCACGGCCCACGCTAGCCCTTGAGTCATTCCCAGGAGTGATTTGGGAAGCTAGCCAGCCCAGGCCACCTCTGTGCCGGAGATCCTGATAACCATTTAATAACAGAGATGAAAAAGGAATGTGCCCATGTGCTGGCGCTGTATAAGTTAATGGTGTGGACATGAGTGTTTGTTTCCATACAGCTGGTCAATGTCTCATGCTCTTAAGTCGTTAGTATAATGAGTGCACACAAGTGGGATCAGTTTTGTACCCTTCTCATTGTGGGACTGTTGTTCCAGTTTGTCTTGTTAGCAGTCGGTTTCTGTCTGCTCTGGTGGGATTCTGCTGCTCATGCTCTGCACATTAATGTTTGGGTTAGAAAGATGATGGTGACTATGAAAAGAGATTACTACAACCTAGAAGCTTTCATACTATTTGTATAGCTTCAAGTACTACAGGGCAATGACAGAAATTCTTCTTACAGAGCCTTGACAAACCCCTCTTAAAATTTTAGAAAAAGAAGTTGGTGATGATCTATTAATCCAGAGCTGGTGCGTGTTATTCCTTGCAACTTTCCTCCTTCCACAAGTGTTAGATTTCTTTGTTTTACCAGGAATGCCATGATAACATTGTTCTACCTGCTAATTCATTTTACAAATCTCTAAGGAACCATCTGTTTCATGTAATTTCTGAGTAGAGAAGCCAGTTAAATCCTCTGCTGAATTGCTACCTAAAACCTGATGTTTTCTCTAGACAACAAAGTATCCCTCCTATCTGAAATGATATAACAGACTTGTTATCAAAGCTCCCTCTATCATCACTTATGAACAATCACAGGAAAATGATTTGTGTGCTGTCTTATACACTTCTTTACCACTGTGCCCATGCCACAGATACTTGTGCTGGACAGGACACTTGCATCTCAAGAGACCTTCTTCTTTCATAGCATATCCTGACTCACATGTTTTATCACTCTTTTTATCACTGTAAGATTTTGATGCACAGAACTCTTCTTTCCACCTTCTCATGCAATTAAATGATTGTAACAAGACAGTAATATTTATAAAGTTTGTTGCAATTATATGGCAGACTCAGTATTTTGCCCAGTCCAGCTGTTTCTCCCACTGTATACAACAGGGCTGCTGTGTGTCCCCACTGTGTGGCCCCAGCTGCAGCAAGTGCACCTTAAGTGGAACATGTCTTGGTCTTCCCAGCCCTTCCTCTCTTTAAGAAGCCCTTCAGCAGTTTGGTGCACGTCCCTTCAGTCGTGTATTTATGCAGGACATAATGGCACACCAAAAGGGGGACACGTTGTTAGGTGACAACTGTCTAGCACACACGGAGTGTGCCATTTATAGTGAAAAAGCTCACAGGTAAAATGAGCCTAGGTTGGAAGACAGGATACTAGCAAAACCTGTTGCCCCAAATAGTCCCTTAAATGAGAAAGGGAGCCCAGAAATAGCTGCAGGAAGAGAATGGATTGAAAGTAAGTGTGTGTGAACAGCACTACCAAAAGTGTTGAGATGCAATAGGCTTTTACCCAATGAATGATGTAAATGAAAGTGGAATACTCCCTCACTTGGGGTGATATCTGATTTCTTAGCAAGTACCTTGTACAGGTTCTCATTAGCACAAGTCTCAATAAGCAGGCATAATTTGGAGTTTGTGGTCAAGAATAAATTCTTAGTTGTGTTTCTATGTATTTCTAGGGAATGAGAATTTAATAGCTAGCAGAAATACAAAAATTTAATAATCATAGAGAATAATGAGTTAGTCTTTCCATGAGGAATTCAGGCCTTCTTTCTAGTGGAGAGCAGTTATCATTAAACTGGCCTAGATGATTTTTTCCTCTTCCCTAGCACTATTTTGGGAGAGCAGGAACAGGAGGTGATAAAGCAGCTGGACACATATAAACATCTTGGTGATATTTGTAGTGATGTTCTAAGGGGAACTGAGCAGACTTTCTGCTTCAAACAGTGTTTAAGGAAGATGACATTTGGAAAAATATCAGTCCCTTCACATACTCGGGGTTGTTCAGGCAGGAGTCTCCTGCAAACCCCGCAGACGGCAGCAGAGCCAGCACGGCTGCTTGAGCCGCAGCCTGGCTGTGCGGTGCCGGCCCAGATGCCTCTTGTCTTAGTTTGAGCTGATACCCCTGCACGTTCTGCCCTGAGCCTGCAGACCACCATCTAGTCTGTCTTTAGCCTTGGGACTCTCTTACACAGTTGCAAGAGAATTTTAGCTGTGACCTTGCAAAATATAATTACTTTACTTTTGAATTTATAGGAGCCCTCACATGTGTCCTTGTGTTGCAGTTTGCAAAGGTCCTCAGAGGCCTTTGGAATGTTTAGGTCCATAACTTGAATTTATCATAATCGAAGAGGATGGTAGATAATTTATGTTCAAATGCAGCTAGATCTTCTAAAAGTTTTTCTAAAAGAATGAAAGATGCTGAATATGATGTATTTCTGCTGGAGAAAATAGTAGCCAAACGCTGACATGCAGAACAGCTGCAATCCACAGAGAATACAGTTTCTTTCTTTAATATAAATCTATCTGTACAATTCCTTGTTTGGTACGCAAGTCCCTAGCTTCTATAGCTCCTGCCTGAATAGAGATACACTGTGTAGCTGCCTATGACAAAACACAATACAAAAAATTCATCAAAATAGTAACAGCCTCGTTAACCTGTTTCCTGCTTTCCCTCCAGTAACTCCAGTATCTGCCAGCTGATTTCAGCCAGCTCTGACAAAGAAGATATCTCTGCATTTTGTGAAAACAGGAGAACGAACCAAAGCCACATTGTCCTGAGATAAAGGCAAGTGAAACTCAGATACTGCAGATATTTGGGTGATGATAAACGAGGAAATGGGTGCCAGAAATTTTTGCACAATAATAGAGGAGCGTTCTGTTTAGAATTTGATCCTTGAAGCTGGCATATATCCCTGCGCTTCCATCCAGTATCCTAGTGTAAATAGGTATGTTTGTACACAGGAACTCTCTGTAAGCACTATGAGAAGCCTGAATACAGCATCCATCTGGTTATGGGTAGATGGGGGCTTACATTGAGGAAGATTTCAAAATGAAGTGCCAGATTGATCTGGAAAGCTAAAAACTTTAGGAAAGCCTAAAGTTTAGTTATGCGGGCATGGGTTTAATGTTGGGTGACTATTGAATCTGAAAATACCTCCAGTATCAGTGCCTTGTGTCTGTGCCAAATCCATCTTGGTAGTGAGGCTTTGGATGCACAGTTTTGCTCTCCAGTATTCAAATCTGTCCCTGGGCAGCATCATACCTTGAATCCCATTTAACAATGTTTTTGTGCTTCTAATTGAGCAATACCTGGTAAATGGCCCTAAAATGTGTCAAATAGGGATTTATATCCCAGTCTATCTTCAGGCTACTGAAACCGTGACAGCCTGTCATTTTTAATAATACACTTGAAGAAAAGATTGTGAATGTGTATTTGCATCACACCTAAAGTCATTCAAAAGTACCTATCAATGTCCATCAAATAAACAATATGCTTTACAAAACTAAACAGAAAAAATCATTTATATGGAAGGGTTACGACACTATCAAAAGGAACAGGATACTTATGTGATTAAAAACAATACACATTTCAATCTTTCCCCATTCTTTCCCCCTGCACTCCCCAGCAAGTTTTTGGAAATGACACCTTTGAACACTGTTTTGGGTAGATATTGTAAATAGTCCTAGATGAAACAGGACTAGGTGAAATAGTTAAGGCTAAATTCTTAGTTAGGCAGAGTATCTTCAAAGGAGCTTTTATGTGTCACTTCAGCACAGCGCTTTGCTGCCCTTGGCATTGCCTTGGAAGATGCCATGAATTAAATTCATCTCTAAAATGTATCTTTTTTTCAAGCTAGTTTTGATGAGTGTGCACAAGGGGGCAGATTTGGCCCTCTACTGGCATATGGAGAAATAGCCTATTGCTGTCGATGACATGGATAGCGGCAACTACTTAACTCCACCTGGGGAGGGACATCAGCAATATTTATTCAGTTGATTTACAGGAGCCACCCTAATCACTCAGCTTGGAGGGTGTTTCTAACACACCTACCCCTGTGAGGATGCCATGAGCTGCTTCTGCTTGCTGCACAGCTGCAGCTGAGACAGTGTGTAACATACGGTCTGAAAGACGTTGCTGCCAAAATAGGATGTACCGTGAGCTCTAACACAGGGTACGCTGCAGCTTGTGCAGATAGCTGGCCACTCAATCACTTCTTCCTGCCATTTCTGTGATTTCCCAGGAAATTTCGCATGGCAGACAAGTTGGCTTGTTTGATGACACTGGCCAGGATTTAATATCAAATACAGTAGTTACATTGGCACAACAACAACAAAAAAAATTGATCCTGTGAAGGAACTGTAGAAATGTGTCCCTGTGCCTGCTCAGGCCTCCTTCCTGGTTCCAATCCTGCTCCACCATCATGGACATTTAGGAATTTAGAGAGCGCAGGAAAGTGCACTGCTGAGTCACCACGTACTCTGTCTCCAGAAGAGGATCTCTGAAGTGATAAAATGACAGAATCCCTGGTATGTATCCAGATTAGTCCCTGAATACACGTTTCCCCTGTATATGGTCAACTAAGAACAACATTTTCAGGTGCCTTAGAAGTAATACTCAGTAAGTTTTCCTATTCTGAATAGCCAGTGGCTAGGAGTGATTAACATTAACTTGCTAGCTACATTTTATATTCACTTACTAATACATTGGATAACACACAGTACTGTAGGAGTACCAGAAATGTGGCACAATTATTCATTTTTTAATTCATTTAAGTTTTTGATGTTTGCGCCAGACTTCCGACTTTCTGGATCCACTCTAAATCAAAACATTGTATTATTAAGTCCTCTGAAAATTCACCACAAATCAGTTTACAGATGACATCGATGTCTTATTGATATTCATTCCTCCTGGATCATTTCTAACAATTCATGTTTTATATTCGTGCTGTGCTGAAATATGGTTCACACCAGTATCTGTCCTTTTAGTAATCACCAAAGCAAAGCTTGGCAGTTGTCATATTGTACTCTTGAGAAAAATGCTAGTGATACTCTGAATTCATAGAACAGCATGGAATCACAACTACCTGGCAGAGAAACCACTTAACTGATTTCAATTCCTAGTTCTGTATTTCTCCCACCCTATTTTAGTTTCAGAATTGCCAAATGTTGCCATTATTTTTTGATGCACAGAAGGAGCCAATTATTCGTACAGATATTAATGTAAATGTGCTTGCTTTCATTTTAATGTCCCCTATGAGAAGGCGGAATTATGGCTTGTAGCAAGTTCCTTTCATTTAGGCTCCCTGAACTAGAGAGCGGCTGCACTAGCCCTTGGCCAGCAGACCCTGAGTTGTTCATTTCCTCAGAGATTCACACGAGGTGGAAGGGTCTTTCTCGTTCTAAAAAGAGATTTTTAAACAGAACTTCACATGCTTTAAAACACAGTTTAAGTCCTTGAGCATGACTAAAATGATTAGTAACGCATGGCATCACTAACATGACAAGGTATAATTAACTGGCAGGGATTCACTTGGTGTCCAAAGCAAATGCTGCTATTTAACACGTTATTAAGAAGAAAATGGCAAAGAATGGGTTAAAAAAAAAAAAAAAAATCAATGCCTTTATGCTATGTGGTTACAGAATTCCCGAAGGGACCTTAACATCTCACCAAAGAGGTACTTAGGGCACAGGTGCCAAGAACTAAGCAATGTAAGGGCAGAAGTGGCTGCGCTGAAGTGGGAGGTGAATGTCCGGGTGTCTGGGCTGCACATGGGAGCAGCTCCGTGCACCCCACGCTGATCTTTGGCTCCAGCTGATAATGCTGAAGCAAAGGTGCCAGGACTGGGGTTCCCGAGGCTGTTCAGGCACTTCAGAACACATATAGGTCAGCACTGATGCAATCTCTACAACCACAAGTGACATCTGCTAATATCTTTCAAAGTTTTTATTTAGGATATCTGTCTGCTTTCTTAAGGCTTGGCTCCCCTCCTAACACTCTTTTAAAAAGATGTATGTCATTTTGACTCTTATTCACTATGCATGTGAGTCATCTTATTTTAGCTGTGGTTGAAACCATATAAAATCCCTTTTTTTATTTGCTCATTGTTTTCTTCTGATCAGTTCCATAAAACCCTTTAGTGTACAGTGTAATCACAGAAAAGTCTTGTCTAAGAAGTTCCCTGGCTGCTGTTCCAATTGGTCCATTGCCCTGAAAATGGAAGAGCTTCCGCCAACACACTTCCATTTTGAACACGTAAGAAAACATTACCAAAAGAAGTGAATACAAATATGCTACCAGCAAAATCAAATCCTCACTGAAGCCTTAGCAAAGAATTCCTTCTTAAAAGTATCAAATTGCAGTCTTTTGCTTGAAGGAGAATTTTGATGCTATTATTTTAGAAATGTCTCTAAAACAGATCAAAGAACTAGAACAAACCCTTTTCTCATTACTTGACAGAAGATCATCACTGTTTGATACCAGCAGGATACTGTTTGAGAGTGCAGAAAACCCACCCCATTACTAACGTAACCCTTCCCAGACCCTCAGTACTTCCTGTGTTATTAATAATCGGATATTTGCTTCCTCCTCCTCTACAGCACAAAAACAATTAAATCCTTAGAGCTGTTAAAGATATTAAAAATTCTAGAACTCCTGACTTCAACTCACTGACAATTTCAATGTACTTTTGTTCTTGACCTTCATATTATGTCATAGCATAATTCATAAATAATCTGAAACATTTCAGAGTATATATAAACAGCAGAATCAGTAAAACTTGGTTATCTAAATCAAACACCTCCATGCATTTCTGTTTAAAAAGGCAAGTGTGCATGTTCCTTGGAAATTTGGACCAGAGTTGGAAGTGCCACTGTCCTTCAGTAAGTAATGATATCCCCATTTTGTTCTTTCTGTTAACGAAGCTTACATCAACTCTGATATACGGGCACACAAATACCAGACCCTCAGTGGGAACTACACAGCAAATTCCCAACGTCTTGTGCTGTTTCCAGTAAAAATCGCATTTGTCAAGATGCCGGGAAAAGAAAATCATTTTGGAATAACCTTTTGGTAGAGTCTCTGCTTGTTCTCATATTGGCTATTCTCTAAGTCACAAAGCTTTTCATTTGCATTCTTCTGTATTACAGAAGACAATAAAGGAAGAGATCTGCCTACGCAGATTAACGAACAGAATATTCAGACTACCTTTTTAGGTAGCCCCAAATACACAAACTACACAAAACCCATTATGAAAAAATGGCCAAATGATTATCTCCAAAAGTGCTAGCAAACTCTACCAGATTCAAGATATTTTATTTATAAAATCATTTTAATAAATATCAACCCTCCAGTTGGATAAACAGAATTGATACCTCCTTGTTTACTTGTGATTATTTCTAAACTTCCATACTGGAAATACTCTCTTTAGTGGAGGGGAAAAAAAAGCATTATATGTAATCATGAGGATCAGTTTGAATTAGAATTGCTTTCCAATTGCTACCTCTCTCTGAATGCCAATTTTGGAAAAAAAAAATATCAGAAATGAAAACAGATGCTTTTTTTTTCATGAATTCTAAAATTTGACTCTATTCTGTGTTTTTAGTAAGTACATTCATTCTAATTTTTTTAATAAACATAAGTGGAAAGAATGAATTAGCACTTACATTCTGCAGTGCAGGAAATCAGTTTAATAATCATGTATGTAAAATGTCCCCAATGCTAATAATATTAGATGAGATTATTAAAAGTGAATGATGCTTGGGATCTAAATCTGTTTTTCTTCTTCAGAAATGTTAACTTCCTGCATTTTTTTCATTGTATGCACTGACATATAGTATTTTCAATTTAGCAGTTTCAATTAAGTTTTTTAATTTGGGTGAGTAAAAGGTTTTGGCCATCTTAAGCTACATTTTTAGAATAGCAGCTTCAAAATCCCACATAGGATGTACACCAAATGTAGTTATTAATGTGCAGTTTTTACAAAAGAGATGCTACTCTTCTAGATTGAAGAATTTCAAGTAACCAATAGGCCAAATGAAAAAGAAAGATGTGTTAGAAGACATCTCAGAATGTATGAGTGCTGTCTTTCCAGCACTGATGAAAGTGGGATTTGCACAAGGTTTCATTGTTCTGCCTCAAAGCTGGCAGAGATAAAAGTATTAATGTTTCAGAAATATAAAATGTAATGAAATGTTTGTAAGTCCATTAACTTTTTGCTTTTATATCAGAGCATGACAGAACACATACCTTTCTTCCCCCTGTGTTTATGCGAAGTGGAGTTAGGAAGGGATCAAAAATCATATGGCTGGTTTCAATATTAACAGGTGACTGTCTTTTCCCAACAGAGCAAAGATTCCAAGCTGAGTTCACCAAACCCCAAAAGGAGGGAACTGCAAAATACCAAAAAAAAAATAAATAAATAAAATAAGAAAAGTCTGGAAAGAATAAGAGAAATATCTGCAAGGATTTATTAAACTTGTCAGATGGTCTCTGTGCTCAGTGAAACTGAAAACACAGATATGTTAATTAAGTTAGTCAATGTAAAACATTAGACACAAAGACCAGAATTTATTATTTCATATATTCTCATATCATCATATCTTTTTCTATCTTGAAGAAGCTTACATGCAATACAAGATTCAATTATAAATAGCTCCTTTGTTATTAGTATCATAGAATATTTACTTAGCAATGCGCATGTGACTCATTTGTCCTTAGATTACCTTTACATGCATACAGTGTATCCATGGATTGGAAACATCCCATTTCTACTCAACTTTTTAAAAGTCCTGTTTAGTAAAATTCTTTTTAAAAATAAAAGATTATTATATATGAAACTCACATTTTGTGATTCCAGAGGACAAGTTGCTCTCTAGACAGGTTTTCTTTCTTTATTTTCCATCCTCCCAAACCTCTTTGGTCAAAATTTAGATTTTAAAAGATTATTGTTGGAAAAAAACATTCTTGGGTGGTGAGCAATGGTAGTTCAATCCCCATGTCTGCAATGGCTTGGAACATGGAGGAAGCCCTGTTTCTTCACAAGCTGAGTCGTTTCAAAAGATTTTGTGCCCTAATTGGCAAAGGTAGAAGATTGTTATGAGTGTTAGTCTATACTGCTTCTCATCAGATACCTCCAGGCTGAAAGGTCATATGGCATCTAATCCACAATTTCAAAATATAGACAAGACCAACCTGATCCTGTCTTTGGATGATCAGAATATTTCTGACTAAATAACTGAAGAGCACCTCACAAGACATATGAAGGACAGACAAATTTTTGTGTGCACCTTTTGCTCTTACTGAAGTTTATGATAAGGCAGTTTTGGCTTTTTCATAATTATTCTGTGCAGTTTGTGTAGCAGGTGGAAATTTACAGGTTCTAATGTTGATGGTCTTCTTAGAGTGTTTAGATTTTGTTTTAAATTTTTCTTAACCTTTGAGTCTCACAGCAATTTTCTGATCTCCAAACTGTGTGCGGTTAAGGTTACAAACGCGGAGTGGAGGAAGGAGCCTAAGGCTGAGCTCCTGGGGCAGGAGCTCAGGTCTTTTGCCTAAAGAGTGGAGTTGAAAAGAACCCATCCGCAGCTTATAAGAAGCCCTGCGGAGGCCAGTCCTGGTTGTATGCAGGATGTTGTGGTGTGAGTGCTTTCCACTGAGAGAAGTCTGCCTTCTCTTGTGGGAGCTGCATGTGTTGTTGCTTTGAGTAGACCCTCACATTTGTAGCAGACTCAGCTCATTAGGAATGTTACTTGGCGGAAAATTATCTCCTGAGTAGTGTTTAGGAAAAGGCCTTATCTTAGTGAGTGCTTTCTTATCACCTTGTAGAACAGCTCAGTTCTTGTCCTCAAATTTAAGTGTGCTTAGATGTAAAATGTTGATTGGGTTAATGCACCGCTTGGTGTATAAGCTTTTCCACAAAAGTAAAAGATCATCATCAATTTTTTTTGGACTGTTGCTTGCACAGCAAAACTCCAGCACAAGTATCTACAGAGCATTGATAGAAAATGTTTTGCAAATGTTGAGCATCTGCCTATTCCAGTAGTTTACTAGCTATCATGCACAGATGTTACTTTTTATATAACAACTGAAAATCTATTTTTTTTCGGCTAAAATGTTTTCCTTTTTTTTTGGTCTGAGTCTCTGACCGTGTCTCCAGATGCTCCTTAAGCACGTGAGCCCTGAAAACAGCCCTGAAGGGGTCCAAGTGGCTCTACTAAAAACTTCTTGGGGCCAAATATTCTAGATGTTGGTACAAATATATGGAATTCTTTAGCAAACTTTACAGAAAAAAAAAAAAAAAAAAGATGTGGTCAGTGCAATAAAATGGGAAGCCAAACAAATGGCAGTCAACCACCTTCAGATTTGTATTACAAAGAGTTTATGATGTAACTGGGATTGCCCCAGAAGAGGTGCAGTGGTAAACAGCTGCTATGAATTGATGTTTTATGATGATCTTTCTGGTTTTACCAGGTCAACTTTGCATCCTGCTGCTACCTCCCCAGCAGCCTGCGGCCGGGAAGTCAAGCGCGTGGAACTCAGCACCGCGATACTGCCCCGCAAACGGCAGACCTGTCACCCTGAAACGTGAGTCTCTTGCAGTCTTTTTCTTTATAAATGCTTTGGTAATTCCCTCATGAGAATCTCTCCAATATGTGCTTAGTGCTGGCTCTATTGTATATGGCTGGTCAAAAAGAGGGCGGAGGAATGGCAGACTTTCCCGTGTGATCAAAAAGCTCTGCTTATGCTCCAGCTGAAGGTTAATTATGGAAGACTCACCCAAGACTGCACACCTAAGTTAATTAGTGGATGGGGATATTATGCAATATTAATGTCTGATTATATGTAATTAAAGTGATTAGTGTTGCTGCCTAGATGCTCAAAGTAATAGAAAAGTATTCAGAAACATAATTGAAAAATCTAAGGAGGCTTCAAGTAGAAAACAAAAGTCTTAAACACAAATATCAAGCCAGCTGATTATTCTGAAGAAAACAATAGTTGAAACTAGGAGAGATAGGGAAGTATTTATCATTCTGCTATTTCAGACTCACTAAAGGACAAGATTCTGTTAGGAGTTAAACCATTAAGGAAATAGTATTTTCTCCCCTGCAACCACCTGCACTGTATTTCCACAGAAATCTAGTAATCTGTGAACAGAAATGTTCTGCCTGTTTGTAAGGACCTTTTCAGTGTTTTAGATGGTGCTGTACAGGAGCTACTCTTGCAATTTGCATGCAGCCCATGCCCTGGCTTACAATCTCATTTAGCAGATTCTCTAGCTCCTGGACATTCTGCCGAAGTTTTTGTAGATTGATCGTGTCATCTCTGCTGTTGCCTATATATCCCTGTAAACATATTGCTCAAGAGCTTGTTTATCACATATGTTACACACAAGGTGATAAGTTTTTACCTGTCCAGTGTCCTGCTTTTTTCAAATGTATGAGAGAGCAGTATCATAGAGGCAGCTGATTGATCAAGTTGTGCAAGGAGCACATAAGAGACAATGTTGTAGCAGCAAAGCTAAATCAGTTTTTAATGCTTACGAAAGTGTTAAGGGAGGTTCTCACACAGGAGCTTCTTTATAGGGAATGAGTCTGAGGAATTGTCTTAAACTCAACCATCAGAAAACAGACTTTTAGTAGAAATTGGTAAAAAAAATTCATCAGGCTGAGCCACAGTTCTTGGATCAATACTACAGTAGCTTGATTTGCCAAAATCATCACTTAGTATTTGTATCAATCTGAGAGATTGAAGTGCGATCCGATTTTTAAAAAGCCTTAAAGAGTGCTCCAGGGAACAAGAAGTCACAAATCTGTACAAGTACAGACATTTTGATGAAAGTATAATAGGAATTATTAGACACTTGAATAAATATGAAGTCAAGGGGAAAGGGTCAACACATTTTCAAAGAGAAGTCATGCTCCAAAAATATTGGATTCCTTTGGAAAAAAATCACCAAGCATGTGAATTAAAGGCGATCTGACTGCTAAGTGTCCTGGGATTTCCGAAAAACGCTGGCAGGTCAACAAAGATCTCTGGAGTCAGGTGAGAAGGCAGACAAGGGTGAGAAACACCTGGCCTGCCCCCACACTGGAGGCAAGACAAGCAGCAGAATCACACAGGGATCTATTTTAGGAGCTACATATTCCTATTGATCACCGTCCAGGAAAGAGTGTTCAAAACAAAGTGCTAAAGCGCACAGGTGACAAGTTGTCAGGGTAATCATGCTAAAAACTAATTGCAGAGTTGCGGAAAGATCTCATGGCAATAAAACAGCAAATGAAATTTGGTATTGAAAAATGTGCAGTGAAGTGTAGGCTCAGATTGTACCTATGTGGCTATGGATTTCAATAATTATCAGTTGTGGAGAGAGATCCTGAACTCCCTGGATAGAATTGATTTCCCACCTTTCTTTCTGAGAACTGTGTTCAACAGAGGTCAGAAAAAAAAAAAAAAAGGCTAGAAATTATTGAGGTGGGATAAAGAAAAAGGCAAACTAGCCATTTATCCTGACTTCTGTTTTAGTTGTGGTAGTTTCATCTCAGGGAAGATATTCCAGAAAAGATACAGAGGAAGGCAGAAAGGGTGACTGTAGGTAAAGAGGCATAAAAGAAGAATAAATACAAAAAAGTGAGAGAGGGCTGGACAAGAGTGAAGTTGTTTCTAAGACTGTGAACTTCTCTGAAGTTTGCTCAACTTTAAAGAGCGTGGATTTTCTGCATTGAAGTGATTCTGGTCAAGTTCATGAGCTGAAATAAAAGGCAGCTTATTCATACAGCAGATCCTTGTTTATATATTTAAACTCTAAGATCAGTCTGGGCAGCAGCATAAAACACAATCAGATTGTATTTGTGCAGCAATTATTCTTGCCCTGTGTAATTACTGGTCTCTCAGATAAAATCTCAAGCTACTTTATTGAAGCTGGGAATTGAAACCACAGAGAGAAGAAACTATCTATGTACATCAACAAAGCAGTCCATTAATTATTTCCACCTACTCAACTTGAAGAAAATTACCATACTAATGCCTCTGGATAACCACATGACCTGCTCTGCTTCTACATAAAAGCCCAATGTAAAGTCATAAAGGCTTGGAGAGATAAATCAGGCATGCCAGAGAAATGGCAGGGTAGAGAATGGCATTCGGGTGAGTAATTGGTCACAGAAGTCTTCAGATTGTGGTAATATTAGACAGGATCACAACGGCTCCAAATGTGAGAACTTAAAATATTCTGATTCTTTTCAGCAAGTGAGGTGATAACTGAAATACGTTCCCAAGAAAAAGACAGCAATACGAATTACCATTCAAAAGATGATAGAGTTTTTTTTTTTTTTTTTTTTTGCCAGCAAATCTTGCAACATGTCCCAAAGGGAAAGTGGTGTAGAACTGTAACTGTGTCCTGTCCCATAGTGCCTGTCTCATAGTGCTCTGCTCGAGCATCAGAATCCCTTGCATGGAGGATTCTCACAGGCAAGGAAAGTGCAGCTGCACTGACTAAATCAGATAAAACAAAGCTGAAAAGAGGAAATGGGGAAAGGAAATCCTGAAAGTACACCTTTTAAAAATGTATTTTCTGCTATGCCTTTAATGCAAACACCCTGCAGTACTCTTCAGTTTGCCCTTTAATTATGCGCATGTTAACAGCTATAATTTAAACAATTTCTTTAAGAATATTACCTGTTTTAAAAAAAAAAAAAAATTGGCAATTACAATTAGTGCCCTTTAACCTTGCAAAGCTTTTGTTTATTTTCGTCTACGCATTTGGGATACCAGTGTAGGAAACATGGCCATTTATTTTATAATACTGATTAAAAGAGACTAATATCTCTTTATATTTTAATTATAGTGTAAAGACCAGTTATATAACAGTATTTAAATAAATTCTCTACCACATTATGGTCAGTTAACACATATATTAAACCATGCAGTCTATTATTGTTTCCCCTAAATTTAGGTCAACAGCATGGTACTTATAGAGGCTTTTCCTAATGTATCTCTTTTTATAGTGTTATGGCAGGAGTAGGGTGGTATAGATAAATGGGGGGAGTATCTGTAGGCAGAGGTCTACCCAGGTCGAAGACTGGAAAATTTTTCTATGGCTGTTATTACTAGTAGTTTGAAAGTTTTGATGTATTTTTCTCACTCCAATCAAATGATGTATAATCTTGGGACAAGCTGTCTTTCTGCTGAAAGAATCATGCATAATTATGTCCCAAAATAGAAAGGAAGCTCCTGATGGAAGCCTTTTGGTTCCAGGTTTAGAAGAAGCAGAGAGGTGGAGTGGACTTGGTGCATTTTTCCTACTAGGTTCTCAGTCCTCAGCAAAGGAAACCCTTGTTGGTTGAAGGGCTGCGATGGGGAGCAGCTCTCCCTCCTTGGGCAGCGCAAGACGCTGCAGATGGAAGGGGAAAAGATGAAATGCAAAAAATGTAGCTGCTAGGGCTTTGCACTGGAGCTTAAGAAGCGGGGTTTTGAGCTCTGTGACATTTAGAAATAACCTTTTCTCTTCACATTTCGTCTTTTGTCTGTTTTTGTGTTGTGCAATCTGTAAAATTGGTATCTTGAGACTTTGGCTGTTACTATTAAACGAGTGACTGTGCTGAGGAAGGACAAGCGAGATCAGGGTTTTATAGAAGATTTGGGAGGAATGCGAAGAAAGAGTGAAGAAATGTAAAGAATGAGAAAGTTCAGTAATTTGAAACTTTTATTGTTTTAAGGAAAGGGGAAAGACTGCTTATCTAGCAGATAACTTGAGCTCTGTTTTGTGGATTCAGCTTTATTTTAATGTCTTTGGGATATTATTGATCCTTTTGCTGAAAAATGTAAGTGAAAGAAGAAACATAAAATGCTACACAACACAGCATATTTATTCTACTAAAAGTGCTCTTTCTGGAGCTTGGATATCCCAGTGCTTCACAGCATAGCAACTGGGTTAATAAAAAAGCGAAATAAAACCTAACTGTCAGGTAGGAAGCCACAAGTTGACTGTTGCTCAGAGTCAGTACGTGCCTGTATCAGTGGCGTGGGCACAAGCAGGGGGTTCAGGTGGGACGGGGGCGTCGCGGGTCGCGTCGGGAAGGCTGCACCGAGGCAGCCGGGGCGCGGGAGCGGCGCCTGGCAGGGCTAAGCAACCCCTCGTGCAGGGGGCTCGTGGGCAGAGCTCTGACCCTGTTTGAAGGGTTCTGACCTGCCTGGGGAGTCAGATGACCAAAACTTTGTGATAACTGAAGCAGCTCTTGGAAATGTCAGTGTTCCTTAGGCTGGTTGGCGATCCACTTATTCATGGGCCAGTAAAAATGCCTGGGTAATGCTGGCATCAGCCCAGCGTGGTGGTGCCAGGCCTCACTTCCGAGCACAGACCTCGTTACAAAGTGCTTTGGGATGGAAAGGAAACGTCGGCCTCTGGGTAGCTGCCACAGCAGGCTGTTCAGCCACTTGCTCTCTGCTGATGATCTTGTACTGACTGTTGCCCTGTTGCTTGCCCTGGCTGCGGTTACACTCTAGCAGCTGATACCTCTGTCAGAAGCAAATCTAGTTGGTGTTTCCGTCGCCACGTTTTATACACGTGGCAGGCTGCATGTGTGCTCTGCAGTTTGGCTTCTGCTGCTCTCCTCCAAGTGAAGAGTTACTTAGCAAAACCTGCACATCTGGAGAAAGGGTGACTCTTGCAGTGAGTAATTCAGCTCAGATACTCCTGTAATGTCTCTGCAACCTTGTGTGCAAGAGGCAGAAGTGATTCTTGTACTTGCATGGAAGCTCAAATAACTACCAGTCTTCTAACAAGGTCAGGTGCACTGGTGTCTTCTCTGTTCCTCCACAGTAACAGAACTTGTGTCTTACTGAGCTCGACAACATTCAGTAAGATTCTGGTCATAGAAATTGCTGTCTGAGAGATACAGGGGTAGTTGGGAGCAAGGCTCTTCTTTTAGTTGCTGCTGCTGCCTTACCAGGTTTCTGTGTATCGGGTGTGTGCTCCACGGCACGCAGAAAATGCAGTGGTTTTCTACACAGCAAGTCCCTGCATCGTCAAGCCACCGAATGGCAAGTGGTAGCTAGTATGAGTGTAAGGCTAGATAATTTTCAGAAATGCTGAAATGCATTTTCCATGTTCTCTGAAATCAGGTGACTAATGGAAGATGTAAAAGGTTGATTATCCTTAGAAAAACTGGCCCACTTCTGTAATCAGAAAATTCTATCAGAGGGGAGTTTAATGCATAATAATCCTGTAAACATAAATAATCCTGTAAGAAACAATATCAATACTGTTAGCTATTTGAAAAGGCACTGAATAGCTATTTAAAAAGGAAAGAAACTGCAGTGCTACAAGTCTGCCCCCAAATCCTGGAGCAGAAGTGAAATTATTTATCCTCACCAAATGGCTAAAATTTATCAAATAGCTGGAGAGCATCTCGTGTTTCCTGCAGAGCCTCCCTCTTCAACCCAGCACCTGCGTGTCCACTAGTTATGTCATGCAGGTGGGTGAGACCATGGTCCCCTTGACTTTTGTAGCAAGTGCAAGAAAAATGCCACTTGTTTGCAAAACCTTGCAGGAGCAATCCTGTCGGGTCAGCTTGTGGTTGTAGTACCTCTTATGAACTGCTGCTTTAGGAACTCTTCTCTCATTACATTAATTGCCATGTATGTGTCTCAAACTTACTACAGGTTTATTACTGGCTAAGTATGTCAGGACCTGAATGATTCTCTGATTCTGCATTTCTTCTTGTCTTAGAAAAAATGTTATTGAATGCTACAGTGAATCGGAAATGCTAGATTAAATCACGCTGAAGTATTATTGTAATTATTTCATCCAAAATTAGCCACTGGACAGCCGGTCATGTGTCCTTGAAGGGTTTGCATGTTGTGCCAGGGATTTGAAATGGGCAGGATGTCAATTAGTGCTTTGGATTCCATGTCTCCAGTCTCCCAGGAGTGGGGTTTTGCTGGGGCAGCGGGATGGGCAGTGCCCGGAGCAGGAGCTGGGGAAGCTGCAGTGCAGCAGAGGGGGAAGCAGAGCAGGCTCTAGAGGCTGGTAGCTGCAGCCTGTGGGATTCTGCTGGACCACAACTGCTCTTCTGATCTGCTCGTGCCTGATCTCACTGTTAACACACATGAGATGCAAAGAGCAACTTCCCAAAATCCCTTTAGAAGCTTCTGACAATCGCACAATTCAATCTAGCAACTGAATCATAACACCACATTGGTTCAGAACGTGTCAGCAGGGGTTGATGCCGGCAGCGAGTGGTGGCTGCTTCCGCCAGGATGGGCCTGGGCGTGGGGAGGAGCTGCTTGGGTGCCTGGCAGCTCCTCGGCGCTCCAGCAGTGAGCCGGCCTCACTGCCTCTACCTGCAGTGGGAACGGGGTGGGGGGATGTGCGGGCTGCCCTGGGGGTGACACCAGGCAGAGGGCTCTCGTGGCGGTGGCTCCTACAAATCCCAGCTAGCCAGGCCACAAGACGTGACCGAGGAGCCGCTCTGCCCTGCAGGCTTCTTTGCAGGAGTTTCCCTTAGCTTGAGCTGGGGGTGCGGACACTTCTTGAGACGGTGCCAGTCACCCAACGCTGCAGAGTCTGCAGCTCATCCCACCCGTGCTGACGGGTGGCACAAGTCAGCAAGGCAGCAACCATGAGGCATGTCCTTTCCGTGGCTTCTAATGACTGTTTCAGCATGTGAAAAATGACAGTAGCAAACATTTTGGTGGAAGAAATTATGTGAGCCATTGTCTCATGTGCAAGGTCACGGCTCCACCTGGAAGAGCCTCCCAGCAGCCTCCACTGGTACGGAGCAAAGTGGTGCAGAGGCCACTTCAAGACGCGGCGCATGGACTGCGCAATCGGAGGATCTCTCGGAGGCACCAAGTCCATCATCCACTGCAGTGCTTGGCACAGGGTGGGCAGAGGGCCTGCGGCTTTAGAGCAGCCCTGACAGACTATTTCTCTCTGCCAGAGAATGTAACAGCTCAGATGGAATAGGCATCAATTGCTTCCAGGGGAGATGTGTAAAAGATAATGTATGTTGCCTTTTTGGCAGCAAAGATTCACCGGAAGATAGTGCCTTGGAGGCCTTATTACTCATGACCTTCAAACAGAACCGAATACATCTTATTTTCTGAATTATTCCAGCCTGTGGATACAGTATTTGATGGCCTTTCTAGCAGCATAAGAATAAAATCACACCTTGAGAAAGAGAGGATTAGGAAGAAAAGAATTAAATTATTACATCCAAATGGAATTGAAAATTTATTGCCATGCACAGGGAAAAGGCTGCAAAGATGAGTAATGTTTGAAGAAATAGCTTTTGCTGGACCCAAGCTCCTAAATCGCCCTCAAATTTATTACAAATATGATTATCAAATAACAGCTAGGTAATTCAATAAAACATTGTCTACAGGCCTAAACTGTAGCCTCATAATCACCAAAAACAAGTTTAATTTGACCTCTGTGTCACAGGCTGGCTACAGGTTCTAGAAGCACAAGCATAAACTTAATAACCCTGGAGATGTGACAGAAGACTCCAAGTTACCAAAATCCACTCTAGAAAAAACGGTTGTGAAAACTTCCTTGGGTCTTTACAACAAGAATTGCAACTGGGTATTTTTTGATAGGCAGGAGGACTTCTGTCTCTAAACACTTAATAGTTTTTGTTCTTACACTTCCTTTCCTTTGACAAAGGATGAATAGCAGTTCCTCATTGGAAGGAATCGAGTTTGTTATAGTCTGTGTCCAGCTGCACTGAGTGGGAAGTTAAATTCAGCTAATGAAAAAATATCCCTCCAGATAAACATAAAAAATAATTTTATCAAATCACCTGAGTTCATGAAGAGAGTTGCTTTAGGGAGAAAGAACTTAAAGTCTAAGTTACACTACCCAAAATCACCTTGACTGTTTTGCTGTAGCTCAGGGAAAGGCCATTTTTGTAGTTGAGCAACTGGCAATTCCTTAACAGAATGGCCACTATGTGTCATTCCCTGGGACTCTGTCCGATGATCTGCTCCTCAGTTATAAGATGTGAAGCAACAGCTTTTACTGCCTTTTTGTTTAAACAAGTGAGATATTTCAATAATAAAGTGATGCCCGGCATTCTCGTAATTGCTGTGATTTGCCATAATGGTGAGTTTGAGAAATAATCACTCTTTGGATACCTCACTTCTGTTTTGGTGGCAGCATTTTTTAAGTTTGAAAACTGTAACAGGATCAAAATGAAACAATTTGAATGTTGACTATTTCCTAATAAGAAAGGAGGAGTAGCTTTAAAAGAAAAGTCTGACTTTACAGAAAACTATTTTAATCATGATTAATCAAAAAGGATGCCCTGCAGGGTTTTTGGAAGACCATCCCATTTTATGTTATCTGAATTTGACTCTTCTCTCATGCATCTTTCAAATTTGGATCAGTTTTTCATGCAGGCAGTCCTCAGTCCTCAGCTTCAGGAAAGCCACATGTCTCACACTACTATGCCTTCTGGCAAAGCTTTTTAATTCAATTACAATTAGTATTTGCAGTTAAGTGCTTCCCTAACTAAGGAGACTTTGAATGCACATGACTTGCCAAAAGATAGTAAATAAATTATCCACATCTAATTCCAAATTCATGCTTGCTGTCTTTTACAGTCCTTGAAATTCCCCTTTTCATTTGTACTTCTTGCTGTGTTTCATGCAGGGTCTCCTTTTGCTATGTAGCGCATAAAATAAGAGTGGACACAACCTTTTAAGTGAGGGATATTTGCGGAGGGCTGAGGAAAGTTCTCTATTTTTGTTCACACAACTGAGCTTGTCCTTTCTGCTTCTCTTTATTTAAAAAATACACTAATTTGCAGGACGGAGAATCTCTATAAAATGTCACCTCCAGGAAATTTCTTCTCTCATCCCATCTGAAGTTTCCTGATGCTATCAGTGGTTGAAGGTTTGTGGTTTGTGGTGCAATTTAAATCAAATGTTCTTAGGAAATGTCTTCTGGATAAAGCAGTTCAGAGGGACTGCCTAATGTAGAGATCCATAGCAGCCATCACTAACCTGCCTGTTTATCTCCAAAGTTTCTAGATTTTTTTTTTTCCATTGAGGTAGTGCTTTGCTAAAACTTTCAAAGCTGTAAATCACTCTCTAACTCATTAAGCAGATGAACATCATTTTCTGCAGTCAAAACAAACATATCACTGCAGAGGCAACTGTTACTCTCCATAGGCTGAAACTGCATTAAGCTCAAATTTAAAACAGGTGTTAGCAGTATATTAAAAAGAAAAAAACATAAATTTTGATGGACTCGAGCTTCCTTGTGGGAACCATCCATTCTGTGCGCTCCAGAGGTGGCTCCTTCGCGTGTTAGCGATGTGCAAACCATGCTTAGTTTTAAGAACTTCTTGGTAAAGTCATGCCCTTTATAATGCAGGATAAAATGTTTCTCCTTGGATTGTCTGCCCCAGATGTCATGAACACTCATGTAAGAACAGTCCGGTGTTAAATCTGTGGCCTGCAGAATCCAAAAAACTTGCTCGGATATTGCATCAAGGTATCAAGGCTAGGATGGTTCTTGCAACTTTCTGGTCTGTAAACAAAAAATAATGGCTTCGAGATACACAGGATAGCCTATATTTAGGTCTGGTTTTATAATCTAAATAATACAATTTATTTGTAGTACACCATCTCCAAGGCAGCTTTGGTGCATTACATTGATTAGACAGATAACTGCAGAGAGATCTTGATCTCTGCTCTCATATTGTAATCCTCATTCCGAACTCCAGGCTGTCCTATCTAAACCTTCTTAAAAGAGTCTTTGAACACTTGTTTCTTTAAACAGAGCTGAGCAGATCAGACAGGTTGCTCTGTGGTTAACACTTAATAACACTTATCACTAGAAAAAAAGTCTTGAGATGGAAGTGTGGAAATTCATGAATTCATTTGACTTCTTAATCTGCCCAACTCTCCACCTATTTTGTGATAAATGAGGCTTAATTAACTGAAGTCCCCAGGCTTGTCAAAAAGAGGCATAAAATTCTTCATTTTACTTTTACCTTCTTTCTTCTGATTTTACCTAGTTCTTTTTACCACAT
Source organism: Nothocercus julius (assembly GCA_013398735.1). NCBI lineage: Eukaryota > Metazoa > Chordata > Aves > Tinamiformes > Tinamidae > Nothocercus > Nothocercus julius. The sequence goes on from VZSV01000047.1 coordinate 4,153,729, forward strand.
ATACATCAGTGTCTCTAAAATAGAAAGAAATGGTCTTGAATTCTGCATTAGGGAAGAAATTTCACAGAACCTGAATTTGGCAATAGCTGTTCTGGCTGTACAGGAACAGGTGACAGTGGGCATGATAGGTTTGAAATGTGAAATTATATAAGCTTCTTTTCACTCCTTCAACCATAAAGATACCAACACTTCAGTCTGAGTCTCCTCATTAAACTAGATATAAAATTAAGGCAGTTTTCTCTGAAATTTGGCTATAAAGAAAAAGCTCCTTAGATCTAAATATCTGGCACAGGTCTTAAGCCAAAATGTTCAAACCTTCACAGACATGTTTCTAATTATTGATTTTTACCTTTGGCCTTGACTTTTTCAGAGGGAAATGAAATTGTGATGCAAAGTGGGAACCAAACCAAATTTTGTTCCATTTTGAATGTCTGAATCTGGGCAACTGTGTAAACAGTGCAGGCCTTTTCCAGGTTGTTTTCTCCTTCCCAAAATGATCACTCCATCTGAAACGTTGGAAGAAATTGTCATTTTTCACTTGACCATTATTTGCTTCATATCTAACACTAACTAAAATGAACTCTAAAAATTGGCTTGCAGCGTATCCTTTAAGACTTGCATGCAAACCTGTCAGTTCTTCACATTAGATACTCTTTTCAAAACACATTCAATCTGACTGCTAATTCTATAGTTCCTAACTTCATAGGCAGCATAAACTTTAAAATGGTAATTGAGTCATCTTTTGATGAGGGGAAAGGGAGAGCAAACTATGATGTTGCCAACAGTATGTTGTTTGCTCAGCAGTAAAGTTTATGGAGTACTGCTTTATTCGGACAAATTATTAGGTTCAGTGCAGGTGGTGGCTGGATGGCACTGTCATGATGTACAGAAAATCCATACCCATTATCTAGCAGCATCTTCTCGCCTTGAGACCTGTGAATTTACAACTGACTTAGGAGCTGTGGCCAACATTGAGTACAGAGTTTAGTTTCACTAGTTAATGTTGGCAGGAGGTTCTATACTTACTTTTTGCCTTTTTTTTTCTCAATAATTACAAAACAGCCTGCAGGCTGAAAAACATCTTAATAATGATTTCATTCATAATAATGATTTTTGTTTCTTAAAATGGACCCACCTCTTTGTTTTGGTACATCTACCACCTCAAGGTGTTTGCTGAAACCCTGATCTAGATGCCAAATAGGGTAGGGGATCAGGAAGTTCCTTCTGTCAACATAGCATTCCATTTTGGACATTGAAACTCATATTAAAAGCATAGCAAAGGAGCAGACCTTAGTATTATGAAAAAGGCTCTAAACTGGTGAGACTCAAATGAAACTAATGGAGTTGTGCTGACGTATGCAAAGTGAGGGTTTGAGTCTATGCTGTTTTCTATTTAAAATGCATTTAACTTGACCTTGACCGTCCAGTGTTTTGGGATGAATTGCCAAATCTGCAAAGAGCACTATCTGGTGACCCTATAGTATATCAATCCTCCTTACTTAGTAAATCCATTTTTTTAGTTGGGGCAGAATTCTGGTTGTTGTCTCCTGTTTTTAGGTATTGTGCTGAGCACAAGCAGTTCTGTAAGTTCTGTGCATTTGCTAGCTGAGTTTGGCAGCAGGTTATACCAAAGGTGACATTCCCCAAGTGCCAACAGCCTCCCAGCCTCTGAGAGTCTAAACTCCTCAGTGGCAGGAGAGGAGCTGCAAAATATTCTGGGGACCTTCATTGCCCCATCCCTCCTCCTGAAAGGAGGAAAGTTACAGGGAGCAAGCAGTGCAATCGGAGAGTTAAGTATGTTGTAACTAAGAATGAGATTCTTGCTATGCCTAGAAAAGCACCACAGAATTGTTCTTTATAACAAAAGCAAAATTAATTTGGCAGCCTCCTCTTTTTTTTGATGAACAGATAACCCTTTGTAGCAGCCTGTGCATCCAATTAAAGTTAATATTCTAAAAATGAGGTACATGGATACACCATTTATAGTTTGTACTGAAAGACTTGGTTGATTCTACAGACATAATCAAGAATGTGGTAAGAAATTTAACTTGTTCTACCACTGTACTTTTTAAAAACTGCTTAGTGCAGAGATCAGCACAACCAATGAATTAGCAAACAATGATGTGAGCAGGGCATGATTTGTAATATCAGCACATTGATGCGCAGGGCTCAGATACTGTAATTTGATTGGCAGCATTTTATTAACTTCTGGCAGCATTTAAGTAGACTGGGAGTGCCGTTCTGAAGCTCAAGCACATTAATCCAGGCTCCAGCTCTCGTTAATACTGATGAGTGAAGGCAGTTAATTGAATTATGTATGAAGAACTGCTGATTAAATAATATTTCGCTCCTTGCTATAGAATTAACTCTGCTTTATTAAGAGCCACTGTTGTCTCTAATAGTGAATGTCAGAGGGACCTTTTCTCAGCCATCCATTTTGCTTTTTTTAACCATCTGTTTGGTTTGCTTATGTATCACTGGCTATTTCTCCCATATTCTACTTGCACCAGCTTTTGAAAGAGCTGTTTTTCCCACATGCTTGTGCAATACTGGAAAACTTTTATTCCCTTATAGGAAGACTTTAGTGGAACATGAACTCTTTCTTTATTTTCCTCCAGTTACAACAGAAAATGATTCTACACTGTGCATAAAGCATGCATTTAGAACTGATGCCATCTTATGAATGAAACATAACCTTAAGAAAGAATGTTTCTTCTACTATTTTGCTGATTTCACTTTTTTACTTTTTAAAGTATTGCATATAAAACCAAGACACACTGTCAATGAGAAAAAGAAAGGGAACACTACAGTATTACTCAGAAACAGAAGCAGAGGTTGCACCAAAAATGTAAATAGGCTTTCAGAAAACGAACTAACACCTCTCAAGAACTCCGCTGAATGCCATAACTACAAGAATTACTGTCTGCACCAGGTGGCAGATGTTTACAATTAATCTCAAAGACAAGACACCTGAAAGAGATCTCAGTTATTTAGCTGTTCAAAGGCAACATGGCAAAAGCTAATTAGGAAAGTGGCAGTGGTTTAAAGGCACCACTAAAAAAAAAAAGCCTCAACATTGTCAAGACAGGAGCTGCTCCAAGACTTGATTGTCAAATGGCCAGATCTGTGTTCTCTTTCATCCTTTGCAAAGAGATGCTGTGAATTGGCAAGACATTGAAATTATGTTCACTGTGAAATTTGGTACAAACACATATTAGAAAGTAGGGAATGTAATGTGCAAAGTGAGGAAAGTCGCAAGCTTCCATAGTAACGAACAATTATAAACAATTCTAAAATACGTAACATCGAAGGTCTAACAAAAACATTGTTTTCAAAGCAAAAGATGCACAACCCTTTCAGAGTCAGACTAGAAATGTTCTTAGAACAAGCCTTCTAGTGATGGTCTTAATTTGTGGCCAAATATAGGTGGTTTTCAGTGAAAGTAACTGTACAATAACACTTCACAACTGTGAAAGAATAGGGAAAATATTTTTGAATAGCAGAAAAATCAAGGATAGACTTTAACATTTCAAAACAACTGCAGTGTTTTTCACTGTTCTATATTACTTCATTTTTCATTTATTTCATATTTCAAAGCTGAGGAACAATATTTTAAAAATATTCCATTTAACAGATGATAAGAGGTCCCTTTCCCAAACCATCCATTCTTTCTGTGTTTTGAAAGATGGATTCAGGAAACCGAAAACAAGGAGCAAAGAAAAACGTACAGAAACTAGAGCCAGAAGGCGGCTGAGTCATTGACAAGTACATGAAGTTTATTTCCTTTACTTTGGTGCAAGGCAGGGTGCCCTGTAGATACTGGAGATGATGCCATAGTTTTGCCATGAAAAAGGCAATGCGTGTTGCTTAGGTGTGAGGACCTTCAGCACCAAGAGCCATCTGTCAAGTCCTTGCAAAAATGGAGGAAACGCTACCAGCAGAGCTAGAAGAGTGCATGTCCATACAGGACTCAACGGGAATTTTGAACTGCCCATGCAAATATTGATTGCAGAGTCACAGACTGAGGAGTGGATGAGGAGGAGGCAGATAGCCATCTGTGGAGGAAGCTGTGCTTGTTTCTTATAGGTTCCAAAGATCATGAAGTGCTGTTAAGCTGGCTTGCTGCCACGAGGCTTCTCTGTTCCATCAAACAATCTCTGGGAAGCTTGCCCATGAAATCATAGCATATATCCCAAAACAAGACTCACTTAATTCTTCACTCTGAAAGCTTGATGAAAAGCAGGTTTTCTTTCCAAGGAGTCTCAGTCTTGTAGGTCTTTCATTGTGGCTTGTGTACATTGTGGACATCTTGCTGGCTTGGGCTTGCTGGTTTGACTGGTCTGATTAGGGACATGGCAGGGAGAGTCTGAGATTTATTGACAGTAATATCAGAGTTCCTTACTAAGTGCCTGGTTACTTTTCTCCAGTCTTTTTTAGAGCTTACCTATCATGAATTCCTGACCCGTGTCAGAGATGATGGTTGAAGATAGCCAATGGTTTGTCCTTTTCCCCACGTGTTTCTTAGAGGGTTGGGATGCATCTGTGTTGTGTCTGTGCATTGCTGTCAACAGCAGAATGGCAACAAACTAGACATTAAAAACAGTAATGTCTTTTGTGATAAGGCCATGGCAGTGTAAAAGCACTACTGAGATTTAATTACAATGATACGAAATATATGCAGGCATCCATCAGTGGTACCTCAAGTACTTTAACAGTCCTTAAGTACTTCCAGTCCTGTATCTTCCTGTCACTGTGTGCACTGAGCGGCAGTAGCATTTGATACTTAAGACCTTGGATGCACAGGAAGCTCCTAAGTTAAAATATTAGTTCAAAATATGTATTTGCTTCTAGGATGTTTTTTGAAGACAAGCTTTTATTTTAAGTATTTCTAATCAGCTGGAAAATGGAGATCAGTTTGGAAGGTATATACCAGTCTTAACTATTTATACATAATATGCATATATAAATAAGAGTAGTAATTTTTACTAATCAGTTTTATTTTTGTATCTTATTTAATTTTTTTAACTGTTTTTGAATGCAAACGCAGTTACCAAACCCAAAGCCCTGGTTTCCCACACCCTCTGAAATAGGGTATATCTAAAGTAAAAATTGTGAGAAGAGACTTCGTCCCACAGGCGCTAAATTTAGAAAGAGAAATACCTACAGAACACGGTAAACTCAGTAGGTGATTCAGTTCCTGTTGAAGATAATTCCTAAAAGCTCAAGTATCTCCAGAAGGTCACTCCCACCTTCAGAAAATATACACAACAAGTTATTTTTAGAGAGCTGTAGAAATGCCTTGCCCACACAGTGAATTGGACATATGCTCCTGGATTTAGCTGCCAATTTTATGAAAGTTAAAAAATTCTGCCCTTACTGTTTTCACTAAATACAACTTCCATTTATTTCAGTCAAAGCAAAACCCAATTTTGTGTAAAACTGTTACTCATGGACCTAGCAATCATAACACTTATTTTTTGTGGGTTGCTGGCCCTCCTACAAGCACATTCCTAACTTTAGATACAGCAGCAGGAAAGGGCTGCCTTATATGTTTGAGTTAAGTGCATGCTAACAAGCAATGCTAAATCAGAGTGAAAATGGGTAATTCTCCTCCTTCTCTTGGCTGTCTTTTGCACACTCTGGATATGTTGTTCCTCTAGGCAAACTGTCCTATTCCCCATTTTCTGCTTATCCCTATTGCTATTAGTTCTGCCTGCACAGGAACACTGTGCAACGCTAGTTAGGTTATAAATGAGAGAGAAAAGATCATGGGAACTTGGCTATTTGTATCATATGAATTATAGCACTATTTTCTTTTAACACTATTCCCTGGGAATTTTGTCTACCACAAAATCCCAGAGAGGATAACCTTTAAAATTAAAGTCTACTGCCATGTTCCCTCAGTCTAATGATCTTTTCTTCTTCTTCCTCATTTATTATCTATTTAAAAAAAAACATTTGTTTCATCTATGTCACTGTCATTTTCCTCTGAGAAATCTTTGAAGTCCACGACCTGCATGCAACACATAGCACGCACACTTACTATCCTCAAAAAATTTCAATGAGCCCTTATTGAGTGTCACCAAGGGGATTTTCTGTTTTTTTTTTTTTTTTTTTTAATTTCAAACAAGTAAAAGTATTTATTTTTAGCCAGCTAACTTTGATTAGAACTACAATATTTCACTCATGACTCCTAAGCCAGACACAAAAGTTGATAGTAACTGAGAGGGCTGTTTAATCTCTGCTCTCGCGAGAAACGTGCTAAGTTTCTCCTGGCTCACCCCTCTTCAGTTGGCATGAATTCCGTAAGTGAATGTACAAGTATGTACAAATAAACTTTTGAAAAATGATAATTTATTTGTACATCTTGATGCAAAAATGCTACTTACTATTCAGGAAAAATTTATCCATCTCTACACATCATAACAAAATAACTGAATTCATATTTCTCATGTACTATAACTTGGTATGTTCTTCAGCTACTAGACTAAATTTCTATCATAGATGCATCATTTCCTGCTATGCTACCCTAGCTGTAGGTCTTACATAAGGAGTGCTACAGAAGACTGTCTTACATATCAAACACTCAAATAGAATTGTTTGAATTCTATAAATGTGCATACATACAAAATATATATGTACATAAAAATATACGCATGTGCAAGCACAGGCAGCACTGCAACTGCAAAGTCATAGTGAACTAGGTGCTTCTGAGATGAACTTAAAGGAAGAAAAAAAGCCCCAAAGCCCATTCTAGTATAAACAGAAGAATTAATTGAACATGTTAAGAGGTTAGTGGAATCTCATACTGTGATCTTCTCCTCTGGGCTTTGGTATTTTGGCTTGCGCTGCACAGTAGCTGCATCTGTTTGGGGATTTGGGGTTGTTTTAGAGGGAGGAAATACATGAAACAGAAATTGGCCTACTTGTGCAATGTCTAAAGATAGTTATTTCTGCTTATTCACTGGACTAGGTGTGTTTGTGAGCTCCACCAGGCAGCTGAAAGTTTCTCTTGAAGCAGTGGGCACTAGTAAAGGCTCAGGATGAAAAATCAGACTGAGCCTGGGAAAATGTTAGGCTAAAGTTTGATCATTTCTTTTGAGCTTATAGTGAATGCAGAGTCCAGACATGAAATAAATTCGGCGATAACCTCAGCTCCCTAATGAGCCGATGCACATAGATTTGGGAAGATGTCTATCACAATATACAATTCTCTATTTATTTAACAGTCACTTCCATGCCAAGCAGGCCAGAGAGAGACTGTAAAGCATTGGCACTGTGCGATTGCCACTAGCTGTTCAGAGCTGAGGCATGTTCTCATCTTGGGGACACGGCAAATATCTATCAGGAAGTGAAGAGACAAGTTAGAGAGTGAAAATATGTATCCCTTGTAAAGATTCTCTGACCAAGATGCCGGAATCTGTTTCTATTTGGTTTCACTCCTGCTATGCTGCAAAAGAAAAGCGCTTCCCTAAACTCTGAAATTCCCAGTATTTTTAATGGGGAAATGCTCAAGTTAGGCACAGGAGTTGCATGAAAATTACTGTAAAACATGTTGAGATACACTGTTTAAAAGTCTGTCTAAAAATGAATTTGTACTGGCCAGCGTGCTAAACTGGGAAACTGTATCTAAGCAGTCAAGTAAGAATGATGTGACTGTGGCCCCCCGTCAGATCCCAGTCAAGTTAGATTTCCACGGAGTTCACCAAGCTCTGGAGAGAGGCACCAGCTTCTTACCACTAGTCTGTAGAATTACAAAGCCACAAGTCCTGCCTCAAAGCAATATGCCCATAAAAGTTAAATTACAATGAGCAATAAAATCTTGAGAGACTAGTTTCTCTATTACTGTAATTTATACTCCTGTTAACCAATTTAAAATGTACATTAAAATACTGGGTAATTCTAAAGATGTCAGTATCTGGATAATAGAACCTGGTGAGGGTGTGCAGTGTAAGCGTTGCAGCCATATCCTATTAAACTTCAGGCATTTATTTCCTCTGTATTTTAAGAAAGTCTAATTTAAAAGTAAGAAGAAGAGCTATTTGAAGATGCCCAACATCTGCACAGGAAAAATTAAATGGAATCAGAGCTTCTGAGAAATGGTCTGATAGACAGTATTGCATATATACTGTGTAGCCATAGAGGAGCTAGTTAAATCTAAAAACACAGGTTCAGAAAGGTTTACTACAGTGTCCAGGATGCTTTCTGCTTTTATATGCCGTATTCCCTGCATCACAGGATATCAAAATCTTGCTGTTCTAAATTGAGAATAAAGCTGGGATTTAGCAGTCCTTCCTGTTTGCAAGTTGTAGAAAGGCAGCTGCCCCATGATGCGGCTTTAACTGCATCTGATGGTTCAAAGGAGCAGCTCCTTCCTCAGAACAAAAAAATATTTTCTTCCTATTCCCTGTGAGTGGATTTGAGATAGAAATAGTTTTTTTCCTTCCGTTCAGCTCCTCTTCCCCATAAGAAACAAAAGATACACTAATAAAATGTGTTACACAGAAAAAGCATGTTATTAATGCAATAGTAGCATAAATACTCTAGAAGTGATGTGGGCGACACTACATAGTTGTGTAACTGTATAATTTTACTCAGAGTAAAGAAGTTGGAGAGAGATGCTTTGTATGAAACCATCACCAGAGGAACCCAATCTTGTAAATTCTGATTATTTTTTTAGGAGGCAGCTTCTGATCTTCATTGAAGGGACACAGCACTTGAATTAGCAAATCCATCCCACTGCTTTCACTGGGACCTTTTCTCCATTAGAGTAATACCCCAGGATTTTTAAAAACCTGCAGAAATTGGATTTTGTACCTACCGCTCCAACTGTACCTACCGCTCCAACCAGACTTACTGACTTTATTTTTACACCAGAGTAATTTGCAACCCCTGGATTTTAGAGGCATTCCTAACCTGAATGTGACCCTTGCAAGCTAGCAAGAAGGCCTGTCCTGTGGGCTCGTGTTCCTTCGTTGCGGCATAGCCAGCCAGCGTCCTGCAAATGTGCGGGAAGAGAGGAGACGTCTCTCAGTACCTGCTGCCAGAACAGTCTGCTCTGGTCAACGTGAGGAACTTGCAGTGCAGCCTGGTCACTTTGTGGCCTGTACTGGAATGTTTTTCTCCCTGGAGCAGCCCCATCTGGGCTGCAGGTCTGACCACATGCGTGTGTCGTTCTGAGACTGAGCACGCTGCCGTTCGCACAGCGGGAGCTACCGACCTGTCAGGTTTCCCATTAACGATGGTTCACTGGTATTTTCAGGGTTTATGTCTGGACTCTAAAGTTGGTGACTGCTTGGTTTGGAAACACTAATGCATTTTTTTACATTTTATATATACGAAATGAAAAAGTGCACAAACATAAAACCTCATTCAGGAAGGAAAAAGTGACATTTTAAAGTGGTATTTTCACTAGTGGAAAAAGCAATCAATAGCATTCAGGAAGCTTCCTTGTTTGGCAAGAGCATTTGCCTATAATGCGATTTACGGCTCTGAGCAGGGTCAGCAGGTAGTCAGAAATGCATTAAGTCGGTGACTGTATTTTATGGTGAGCTTTTTTGTGTGAGATAGTAAATCTCTGACCACAAACAGCATGTGCCCAGAAATCTGCGGTGGAATGATGTTATACAGTAGCCGTATTTTAATGTAACAACAGTAAAGTTTCTTCAAATAATCATTCCGCTTATTCTCAAGCAGGTGAAGGGGGCAAATGATGAGCATGAGTTTTGCTTCTGGATGTTCACGGATCGGTGGATTCACAACTGACCTTTTTAGGGCGGTGTTACAAGGGGAGGAAATTTTCACGGAGTACAAATGAGTGGTTTCAGGCTATTAAGTCAATAGCAATCCCATAATTGAAGAGTCTGAAGTCATCCTGCACACAAACGTGTACTGCCAGAACTAAAGCTCTTGCATGCTTCTGAAAAAGTGTTCTACCAATCCTCAGTCCATATTTCTAATTTAAATCATAGTAGTCTATGAGGAAAATACTTGCATGCTATATGACTTTTCTACCTTCAGGTAACAGGCAACACCTCATTTCCTTTTGTTTTTGATCTATTCCTCCATTATTCCTCCAGTGGTTTTTAGTAGTGGGAGGTAAGAGCTGAAAACTGCATGCTGTATTAATAGATGGGTTCAGCACCTATGTAAGGGTGAGGAGAAACCCCTGTGAAGTGCCTGCAGTCCCGAGGTGAAAACACCCTCCTGGGTTCCCAACTGATGGTTGCAAAGCTGTGCAGAATGGGTAGCCCTACAAACTACAGCAGTCTCAAAGAGTCAGTGCAACTTAACTGTTCTTTCTTACAACCCACGTTTGTGACACTGTGAGTTATCCAGTAAGTGTAACCATTTCAGAAAAGTGAGAAAGAGGCATTTCAGCTTCATCTATGAAGTAGTGCTTGGGGTACTACTCTTCCCAAATTGGCATCTGACCTAACAGCTAAGTGCAAGGTACAATACTTGATAAGGATCTAGATTACTGCTCTGAAGAGCTTCTGTATCAGCACATTTGGGAAGCAGGAAGGGGATATTGCCTGTGTCCTAGCAGGAGGAGCCTGCACGTTCAGCAGCAGAGCTACCAGACAGCTGGTAACACAGCAAGATGCGTCGTGCTACCAGTGCAGTTATTTGTTACTAAGGGAAGGCTTGACCTTTGCAGGGCTTGGCTGTGGCTAGAAATAGACAGGGAGACAACATGAATCATTTGGTCCTATAATAAAGTGAGTCCCAGATACATCTGTTACTTGCAATTTTTTCTTCTCTGGATTCCAACTGTAACTTATGAGGAAATAATAAAAAAAAAATGATCATTAGGTCATGAGGGGAAGAAGGATTCCAGACCATGTTAGGGTGGTCCAATCACAACTTTGACAAGGTTTAAAATGTGAGATTTTCAGAGTTCTTCAGTGTGCCTTCTGTATTTATTTATTTTGTTGAAGGAGTGAAAGGTATGAAGGAAGATACAGAAAACCAGTATCCAGAGATGGGTTTGCAAAATCGGTGCTGCTGCAGGGCATATGTAAGACTGTCGGTTGTTCTATCCAGTAGGATTTAGTCTCAACAGAAAGGCTCTTAGGCAGGAGTCTGTGCAGAGGGGAGTTCAGAGGAGTAGGAAATGTCGAAGATAATGATCTGTTGCCTGCCATACATGTAACAAAAGCTCCTGTAAAAGGATAATCCCCAATCCTAAGTTTCTCATTCACGTCAGGGGGGCTGTGGGAGTCAAGTCACCAGGCCTGCAGCTGCGTGAGATGCTGTGAAGGAGAGAGGACCTGTGTTGCAGGCAGGCAGGGAGAGCTGCGGCCCCACCGAGCCTGTGCCCCGGAGATCTCCGGCCAGGACACGTCTTCTGCAGTCAGGCTGCCCTGGGGGACTGTCCAGGCAACGTCCTGAGCTCCCCTGCATCCTCCTCTCCATTGCCTTAGAATTTTGTAGTCTTTTTTTTTCAGTGCTAAATAGAACTGGAGGAAATGTCTCAGCACTTTATGTAGATGAAGAGTGCAGGTTATTTCTTTCTGATTAAGAAACATGTTACCTGTTAGTTACAGTGCATATGGGGACAGTAGATTCTCTTTGACCCTGCCTGTTAAGCATGAACTGAACCTCACCACCACTGCAGCCTCAAAGGTGCCCATGCCATGAATAGAGAGGAATCTGATTACATCTAACATCATCTATTACAACTTTTAAAACACTGTTTGAACAACATAATTTGACTAAGACACATTTACCCATCAATCTCCTGTTTTTACACCCACCACTTTCTAAAAATTTCCCTTTGCCCAGCACCCTTTGCATCTCTAAACATGTACAAAACACCACGTGCAAAGGTGTAGCTGCCATTTCTCTTCCTGTCCTGAGGCTGAGCGTGGTTATTAATTCAGGAAGAGGAAAGCTTCTGAAGCCATCTCAGAAAGCTTCTCTCTAGGAGCTGGCGAGAAACAGGGAACAAATTAGAAGAAAATTTCCTGCACAGATTGCAAAGCATTTGCAGGAGCTTAAAACAAAACTCAGCATATTCCTAGTTAATGCAGCCATCTCTGTTGGCATCTCTTTTTGAGGACTAGTTACTGCCCACAAAAACAGCATCAGAAATAGCAATAAACGGGCTATCCTATCAGCCAAATGGGCTTATGCCTTTAAAGCTTGTTTTGCACTTCTGCTTGTTTAGTGTGATGAGGAAAGTTCAGGATTCAGCCTGGTTGGCAAATATAGGGAAGGACTGCTAAAAAGCTTTTAAGAAAAGCCTGCTTAATTACTTAATCCTTAATCCTGCTTAATTATTAGAAGTTACTGGACATACAGAGACCACTGGACTACAGCCAGATGAACAAACACCTTGTGTGTTCTCACCTGTGCTTAGTAGGAACATGGCCATTAGACAGCGAGCACACTCCTACCGCACGTCCTACAATGTCATTAATTTGGCACTTTTGTTCAGCAGCCACCTGCAGCAATTTCTTAAATGAATTAAATCCCATTTCTCACATACGCAGCTTTGCATTTATATGAGTTTTGATATTTCCAGCATTGCTGTGACTTGCTATTGAAAGAGAAAGCTTTCAACAAAACATCTCACGTTATTTCTCCATCTATTCTTGAAAGCAAGCAAATTCATATTTATAGTAAAAAAACAGGTTAGCACATGAAACAACTGCAAATATTTACATTTCCGTGAATCTCTGTGTGATCTGAAGTTCAGAGACATAGATTAAGATGGTTAAATATACTTCTTGTTATAAAGAGGCACGGCTCACTTGTAGCAGTAATATCACTGACTTGCAAGGAACATTTCATCACTTAGTAAAATGTGAGTATCTGCGTAACAGGAGGCTTTGCCAGAAAAATCCACCTTATGAAACGTTAATCTAGAGAACTTGTTTAATTCAGACCTACTGCCCATAACTCAGTTTCAGTAAGACTAAATGTTGGGGGTTTCCTTTTCTGTTTTTCTTCCAAGCTAAAAGCAGTTAACTCACCTGTTCCTTATGACCTGTAAAAATAACTGACTTGAAAAAGTCCCATGAAAAAAATACCAGCTCCCTCACTAATTACATGATTTGTAAACAGCCAGGTTTAGCAAAATCACTGAAGGAAGAAATCATGAAAAAAAAAAGATGGAAAGCATTTACTTCTTTCAAGGTGGAATATTATACATACTGCATGTAAGTTCCAATCAATAAGTGAATGATTTCTAAAAACTGTATCACCCTGCAGGAATGAAGTGCTCAATATACTGGTTTCCAAAAGAAAAACTGCCATTGTTGTTCCAATAAATAGTTATATATGGCTGGTTAATTCCACAGAGTTGGCAGCAGACTGAATGATTCTGAAGAGTGTGTGCAGACTGTTTAAAACACTATTGTGGCTCAGACTGCACCATGTTTTCACTGACAGGCAAAATGCACCAGACGGTGAGCAATGCTGCAGCCTCCTGAAGTCTCCAAATAAGACTAGAAAAAAAATGCTATCGTTAAGTGCAAAGGGAGCTATGCAGGAGTAGCAATCAGTAGGTTCATGTTTGGTATTCTTTAGGCAGCTTTGGTGTGCTTTGGTCTCAATGGATGAAATAAACCCCTAAGGACTAGAGAACAGTATAGGATATGAGCTTTTCAGAAAGTTTGGGATTTATTTGAATCTAAAGCTTTGTCTCTCAGTTTTGGGCTGTGGACAAACATTTCCTGGTTCTAACAGTGACTTGCCAGTTAAGTGTCATTTTTGGATGTGTATATAAATAAATTGGCAATGAAAAAGAATCCTAAGCCCACACAGGAGAAACTGGGGGCACTTGAACTGCCTGCCTGGGCCATAACAAAAGCATATGGGGATAGCAGGGATTTTTTGATAAGGTTCTGACACTCCTGATCATTACTGCCACTTGTTTCAAGCTTCTTTTTCCCTGTAAATCATTATCAAATTCATGCACTTCCTCCTTGGAGAATCACAGCACTTCACAAACACTGCAGTGGATTTCTCCTGGGTCAGTGTAGCTCTGCCAGCTGGTCTGTGCTAGGGCATAATCCCATCAACATTATCCTCTGAAAACGCAGGAAAGGCATTAATCTCTAGCAGACTTTTCCTTATAGTAAAATAGGTTGTGAAATAACTCTGAAGAGGAGGTTTCTCATCGCAGAATCTCAGGGAGATGGGCAGCTTCTGTCTGGTAATTTGTAACTAGTAGAGAGCCATATTGGATTTGAATCTGTATCTGGGCCTATAGTTGTTTTATTACCATTACTGTAGGGAAGGGAAAGAGCATATTCTAGCCTGGGCACATTCTGATATTCTCCTGAATGCAAGCATAGACAACGACACGTGAAACAGGACTTGAGGGTTCAAAGTAAGGCACTGAATTTGCTCTGACATTGGCAAAAGGTATTTACACAGCTAGGGCCACGACAGTCAAACTCTGGCAACTCTTGCTGGAGTGTTTTATATTATTACCAACAATTAGTTGTCTCTCTGCCTGTGGTTACCTACACTGAGCAGCTAAACAGCTATATTTCTATCAATCATATTAACTTGAATGTCCTTGAAATGTTTCAAAGACTCCCCAATATAGGTGTTACTGAAAATGTGTTGCTTATTCTGTAAAAATTCATGGGTCTTGCTGCTGGGACTCAGTGTAAGGCTGTAAAGTTGAATTTGAAAGAAATGTGACAGTGTGAAAGAAAAATGCCCTCAATTTACCCTTGATTCAGTGAGCTGCTCATAATTGCCCTCCTGGACCAATTCTTCTTGATGGCATGTGCGAGCTTGGTTCACCATGGTATGGGCAATGAGGGTTGCTCAAAAAGCAGGTTTCTCTCAACACTAGGCTGAAAGGTCTTCCCTCTTGAAAGTTTCAGTCATGCCCATTGCCTTCTTGTTTTACTAAGGATGTTCAACATATTCCCAAGGCCAAGTTTCTCAAGGTAGTAAGAGTGGAACGCTTTCAGAATTACTAGGCCACATGAACAAGTATATTTCTGTATATGAACTGGTTTGATGGCAGTCAAATTTCTCATTAGCTTTAAGCTGGAATAATTAGAAGGTCAAATCTTCACTTCCCATCTACTGAGCATCCAGCTGAGTCATGCAATACAACAAGAATTTTTTTCTTGAAAATGGGTTATTATCATGTTCAGGGTTTGTTTTCCTCTCTATCAATGTTAGGAACTAAACATGCAGAATAACAAATTGTAGTTTCTTAGACAGCCCTGGCCAATCTCAGGGAAATCTGAAGATCTGCATTGTTGTACATGAGCATACATCAGGCCCGGGATGTTGTCACACAGGGATCATTTTCACATGTGCTTTTCACATGGATTTCAGTGTCAGAAACTTCTAGGTTAAATATCTCATCTCTTTTGCACTAGTATACCTATCAAGATAATCAGCATTTTTGATATAATTTCTATGGCTGTCAGATTGTAGCTGTTGTCACATCAAAGATAAAATCTGATGATAGATCAAATCTGCAAATTCTTAGGAATAGCTTACACTACCACAAAGTGCTGCTTTCTAGAGCACTGAGGAAATAATGATCAAATAGCAGTTTTCACGATAGAACTCAGAGCACTGCTATCGCAGCAAGATAAATGAATACATGTTGATCTCAATTGCACTGAAAACCTATGGAGCTTAAAATCATCACTGATTGTCTCAGGGTATTACTGAATGGACAATGGAGGATGCTAAAAATTCCTGACCTCCTTCCTAGCAGAAACAGCTTGTCAAGTGAAACAGGAAAGGCCTAACAAAGTCATTCGGCTTCAAGGGAGGCATGAGGGAGCACAAAAAGGTGACAATTCTAGGTCAAAACGCATATTTCTTAATGTGCTCTTAAATTTGTAGAAATGGCATTCAGTAAATCCATCCAGTAGTAATACTGTCTTTCGGCTCTCCTTTTTTTTCTATGCACAGAACACACGCATTTATAAAGTAGCATAAGGTTATTTTTCACTGAGAGAAAACAAGAGTATCATCAGAGCAGTCTGTCTTTTCCTGGAGATGACCATGGTCTTTGCAGGATATATTGCCAAAAAATCCTTGTACTGTTTTGTATAGTGTGTTGTTCAGTACTTACATACTTTCCATCATTGCAATGGATTAAGCTATACTAATTCCAATTAAAAAATATTTAATAAAAACTAAGATTTTAGACTTGTGCTTACCTGGAACAAAGCTTCCCTGGACCACTTCCTTATAAGCCCACCAGCCCTCATGGATTTTTGGTGAATTTTGTTGAGCTGGAAAGAAAAAATGAAAGAAATAGTAAAATTAAGACAATGCATAGGGAATATGTAATTGAAAGAACACTGGAAGCCCTAAAATAATAGCATATAATTTCTACAAGAGCCATTTCTCAACTTCCCAATTATATTTATTCATTTTACTGAACTGTGCTAAGTGTCTGTAACTTGAAGTAAAGTCTCTGATTTTTCAGAGAGCAGATGATACTCAGCTTCCAAAGAACTTACCATGAAATTTAAGAAAATAAGGTAAAAGATGGAGCTCTCTAGCACTACTGATGGGTTTCTGTGCCAGCTGTAAATTCAATATGGGATAAAAATGCAGAGAACAAGAGTGTGTCCGTATGTAGTAGTCTATACCTGAGCCCAGCTTGGTGCATTGAGAAGCAAGTTCTCCCCTTTCTTTCCGATGGGAAAGGATAATCCTTCTCCAGTAATTTCTCTCTCAAAATGAGAAGAAGCAACAGAAGGAACCGTAGGCAGTAGCCGTGTCCTTATCTGTTTTCCCTCATCCCATGTCCTCTGAGTTCCAAACCAGAACCCCAAAGTATAGCCTGAAGCTTCACAAATTGTTGTTTTATGCTGTTTTGCTCAGGCAGGGAGATTGGATTTTTGTATTATCTTCTCTGCCTGCCCTGTAGCACCCGTTGCTTATCCCCACCAGCCACCCTGGCTGAGCAGAGTGCTATTTCTGTTGTGCACATGGGACGTGCGGCTCTGCTGCCGTCGTGTCGGCTGGGTGCAGGTACCGGGGCCAGCTGAGGGCTGTGACGATCCCAGGCTAAGCTGTGCATAAGGTTTGCTCCCTCCAAAACTATTCTTAAAGGACTTCTCTGAATTCCTGAAAATCCAGGCACAGAAAGGCCAGAGACAGTCAGTTTACTAATAATCAGGTCCAAATGTAAACTGTCTGGTAATAGAAAATAAAACATTTAGAGGGCTCATGGATACACAGTAGGATAAACTTACAATTGACTTCCAGAAGAGGGCTAGAAGAACAGAGCCGGTACATACCTTCCAGCTTCACTTTCAGCATGCTTGATATTTTTCCATGCTTAAGGCAGCTCTCTCACTGAGCTGTAGACATCTCAGCTATCTAGGGTATCTTTAGCTCAAAAACTGTTTTTTATAAAGTAGTTTAAATCTCTGGCACCAGTCTAATAGCTGCTTTTTATTTTTTTTTATAAACATAAACACAGCTACAAAAAGTGCTGAATTTAGCAGCTTTCTACTGCAGTTTCATTTCTAGTTAGATATTATATGCAAAAGACACAATTACCCCGGGAAAAGCTCCAGCAATCTAATAAAAATTGTCGTTGTCATTAAAAATTACAAAGAGGATGTGACATTCAAACTAAAAGGGATGCAAAACGAGGGCCATTACATACTGCTCTATCAGTAACAAAACAATATTTATGATTTAACTGACTGTAAATTGCAGAAACAAAAGTAAAGCTGAAGTTAAATTAAACATCATGACAGAAGGACCAACACTTTCCGCTTCCCAGAGATTGAAACACTTTACTGAAACGGGATGCGCGGAGGCCAATTCTCCTTGCAGAACTGGTGCTCATCCCTCTGACCGAGCGATGACACGTTGAACTGAAAGGACTATTCCATTGCACACCCGTTACACTTTGCAGGTGATATTATCTTCATTTTTTAACCTTTGCACTATTGCCCATAGAACTCCAGCTGTGTACAGCTTTGTTGTGCTAGAGTAAACTACACAAACATTTGGAAAATGGCAAATCTCAACCCACAATCAGAACAGCAGCTATTCATATCTAGCCTGAACTCTGATTGCTTAGACCTCAGCACTGGTTAGACGGGTTATTTTTCCCACCCCCTCTTGGAAGAAGTCCTTAAATATTTTAGGATCCTTCCAAAATAGGAGAAGATATTAATAAGTAAATGCCAACTAAACACAGCACTCATTCTGCTGCTTAAATTCCCCAGAAAATTAAATTGTTTTAAAACAATATATATATATATATTCCCCCAGCTCAGGCAGCCTCTGCTGATGAGAGGCAGATGAGTTTTAGGGTGAGTGAAAAGGTACGTTGCGGAGAGAGGCCCCTTATAAAGACTGCAGGAAGGATGGCGATTTTCAAACGCAACTGTTTACTGTCAGCATTCACAGAATAAAAAGCTATCAATTTTGCACACATTGACTAATCTAAATGATACATTTGTTGCCTAGAAATTAAATATATATTATTCAGAGATTAAAAATCAAAGGACACCAGTTCTGCAGTTCTTTTGTGGTGTATGGCCCAACATTTCATAAGCTAATTCCGGAAGAAATTTCAGGAAAACTAAGGTTTTTGACATATTTTTTCAGATCTTCTGCATTAGTATGGAAAGAAAGACTGTGTGAGATGAGCAAGAAAATCAGGTTATTGAAGCTTTGTACTAAATAATTGGATGCCTTTGCAGTTGTTGCAGCTATGAGAGAAGAGCATGACCTGGCATCACTCTGCACATTGCACAGATAACAGATCCTCACCTCTGCAATACATATGAGAATGAAACACGCAGAAAGTCGCACAGGAAGCAAAATAAGATGCTGTAGCACAGGCTTTTAAAATGGCCAGGAGAGGGCAAGAGCACTGCTCGGGCAACTGCTAGTTTATAGCAAACTGAGGCCGCAGAGGAAATCAAGAGGAAAGGCAGGATGTCGTTGTGAGAGGGGAGCTAGAGGTGCAATCCCCAGTGCTGTGCTCCTCCGTAAGCCCTGAAACCCCAGCGTTTTATACCAGCTCAGACAAAACATCCTGCAAAAATAGTGCAGAGAGTCACTGAACTCCACTGTTTCCACTTTGCTGTGCATATGAAATCTAGGCTGATGCCAGAGATTTACCTTGGCAGATTCTATAGGGATGTGGTACTGTAAGGAAGATTTCTAAAGCTCTCATTTCTCTTCATGCAGAAGGGGAGGGGACGGGTAGGAATCTGTACGTTCCAAAACCTTCTCCTAAAACCCTCATACGAAAGGGCAAGAAATCTTACTACAGGAGCAAAGAAGCTGTTCTTTATTTTTGAAACTTATTCCAGCCCATACCTGGATGAGTAGCAGAACAGGGCAATATAAAATTAGAGTGAACAGACATACGGACAGTGCTTGCTGAGAATCCTATCTAGGCCACTTGCACCTGATGCACGTACAGCAGAGGTTCTATAATTTTGTATCAATGCCCATCTGACAGGATGCCCTTGTGCCTGGGTGAGCAGGTTCAACCGTATGGCCTGGGAGCTCTTGCCAAGGAATAGGATTCTTCATATGTGCCACCCCATGACACTGAAAATTGCATAATTCTCTCAGCAACCTAATTTCAAGTAAAGGAAAAATGCTGCTCCTTCAGGTTCTCCCACTTGAAGGCCACAAAGAGATACACATGCTTGGTTTGTGGATTCAGAGTCCTACAATTCTACTGCCATGGTAGACCCTTGTTTTGCTGTGACCTGTTGTATAAAAGTAGCGAAGAGGCTTCAGGTTTAGGAAAGTAAAAGGTATAGAAATTAATGCTGTCGTTCTGGAGAGGGTGAAGTTCTTAAAAAAAAAAAAAAAGTCACTTCTGATACCTGAGAGACATCTTTAAATGCCTTCTGCTTCCAAGAAATGTTACCAAAATGCACACACACCTGAACAGACTTCACTGCTAGGGCAGATGACGAGTACAAGCAGCTCTACAACAGCATTAGCATAAACACTCTACTCTGCTATTAGCAGGGACAGTCCAAAATGCCACTTTTGTCCAAAGCACTAGAGGATATTGCAGTGACCTCCATTTGCTGCAGTGTTCTCCTCTCTCCGTTGCTATCACTGGGATCTGAGCTTAGTAGCTCTGTGATATAACAGCATTTTGTCAGATCTCTTTCATGCAGCTGCTGTAGGAGAGACAGGATATTTATACAGAACAGATAGGACATGTATTGCTTTCATTTTTGTCAGATAATTATACGTATGTCTCGGTGTGGGGCATAAAACTAAAGAATAATTTCTATAAGATGCTATGTATTTTCATTTCCTAGTAACTTGCATATATGGAGAAACAGCATTGCTCAAGAACAGAAAAACAAAGTAGCCCCAAGCAGGAAAAGATGCCAAAGCTGCATAAAGTTATCACAGAATCATAGAATGCTTAAGGTTGGAAGGGACCTCTAGAGATCATCTAGTCCAACCCCCCTGCACACGCAGGGTCACCTACAGCAGGTGGCTCAGGACTGCATCCAAGCGGGTTTGGAACATCTGCAGAGAAGGAGACTCGACAGCCTCTCTGGGCAGCCTGTGCCAGGGCTCTGTCACCCTCACGGTCAAGAAATTTTTCCTTAAGTTCCTGT
>VZSV01000047.1:4174401-4201703 GCA_013398735.1 Nothocercus julius
CCACTGAGAAGAGGCTGCCCCATCCTCCTCACTGCCTCCCTTGAGGTAATTCTAGACCCTGCTCAGGTCTCCTCTCAGCCTTCTCTTCTCCAGGCTGAACAGGCCCTGCTCTCTCAGCCTTTCCTCATAGGGCAGATGTTCCAGGCCCCTGATCATCCCTGTACATCCTACTCCCAATGTTTACCCTCAGTCCTACTCCCAATGTTTTCCCTCGGGCCTATTCCCACTGTTTATCCTTTGTACCACTCCCAGTGTTTACCCTCAGTCCTACTCTCCTTCTTAACCTTTGGTCCTACTCCCAATGTTAACTCTGCTAAAATGGGTAGGATTATAGTAAAAGAGAAGCTGGACTGTGGAGAATAAGCTTTACAGAGGCCAGGAAAGAAACTTTTTTATTTCAATTTTATTGATCTGAGCTGTTCTGTTCCGTTCATCATTCTGTAGGCTTCTCTCTCCTTATGTTACATGCTAGGGCTCTTGCTCTGATGACCTGGCTAGTATTGGCCTGTCATTAAATTCAGGAATGGTTTTTATTGCTGTTACTTTTTCTGCGTGTTTATATGATTAAGGAAAAACAGCTGCAACTACGAACCATGTAATTTCATAGTTAATAAACATAGCGTAAGGCATTAATTCATATGGCATTAATGCTTTCACATGAAACCTATAGCAAAAAGGCATAGTACAAGAAAAATAAATCCTTAAAGCTGCTATTCTAAAGCTTAGGGCAAAAAATGAAAGATCTATTTACTAAGTATTAGATGACTCTGTGATCTTTACTTATATTTACCCTTTGTATTCCACAGACTATTGGCTTTTATAGGCATGAGGCAGTTTTCTTCCAGCCAGCACGAGCTGTTGCTTAGGGATGTAACAGAGCTTGATGTTGCAATCAGGGCTCCACAGGTCACATTAGGGCCCTTTCCCAGCTCCCAAGGCATCTGCCTCGGTCACTAACGGGCAAGTAATCCATAAGGCTGGGCCTTATGGAAGGTATTATAATTCCTGGAATTTTTCTGTACTTTCTGATCTTCTGTTTGGGAAGATCATGTCATCTAGTGGAAAATTATTCCTACAGAGAACAGTGTAGCATGATGTAAAAAGAACACAAGAAACTAGAAGAAAATGTTAGTATGTTTTGCTAAAATCAATTTAAAGAATCTTAGGTAATGTGTGTAGTTTGTAGTTGTTTTAAAATAATAGTTTTAATGACAGTATTTTATATGGATCTTCAGCACACTATTAAACACAAGGATGGATAGTCAGAGCTTAGGAATGAACAGAGTCACTCCTCCTGAGCAGTCAGTGTCTCGAAGCATATCAGCTTTGGCTCATACCAGTAAATACCTCTTAAAGCAAATGGACTGCACGTGTATAAAGTGGACCTGACAACAGGGGAGCTCAGCACATGTAATGAGCTGAAGATGCAGTCTTCTATAATTAATGTTCAGTTTGTTGAAAACAAGCCTCTACATAATTGGAGCTATTATTTGAGAGGTTTTTATGCAGCCTTTTTATATTAAAAAAGCACACACTTTAGGCACTATATAAAGCATCATTTATATGTGAATCCTTACAAGACAAGAAAGGTTAGCCCACTTACGAATATTACTACAGCCTACGCTGTATGCATCACTATGCCATGAGAGAGGAAAAAGAAAACAAAGGATTATAAAGGGATCAATAAATAAAATGCTTTCATCAGCTGTGCCAGATTCTGGATAACATTTTGCTCAGAAAACATGCAAATGCTCTTTCATTAAGTTAATACTTTCCAATTCCATAAATCCTTCCTCCACCACCATCCCTGTGTGTAAAAGCTCTTGCTGCTGCTGAGAATCCCAAACCGTGCTCACCACAAGCAGATCGGACGTGACCTGTTTTTAGCACTCATGAGGGTAAAAGTAAGGCACTGTCATGGGAACTCTGCTATGGCACAAAGACTCCTCTCTGCATTTTCTGTGTACTGCGGCTTTGTGTTCTGCCAATATTGCAATTAAAAATCTAGGCCAGAGACTTCTGTGGTGTCTAGTGGTAGCTCAGACTGTAGGGAATGAAGAGTGTGTACAAGGCCCAGCTCAGGTCCATGGAAAGGAAGGTCTTGCGCAGATACCATTCTCATCCCTTCTGGTCAAATACATTTTTGAACCTATTTCTTAAAGAATTTCAAGCAATTATAAACTGAATTTTAAAAAGGAAAAGGGCAAAGCTAAAGCAGAGGTAATCTGAAGGCCACTGCACAGAACTGATAGTGAGGACTGCTCTGCTGTTCATCTTGCGTATGACTGCGCTTTCACTTACCTACCTATACAAACTGCTGGTAAGAGCAGGTACCATCCTGCTGAGGTCACGAATTGCAAGGAGAAGCAGTTAGTCAAAGGGATGGTGTTCACGAGGCCACTAGTCTTGCTAAGCATCCTTCACTGAGCAGTAGAAACATAATGCAAGAGAGCATCAGTTAGCAACATCTCTGCTTTCTGACCTCTGGATAATGTCAGTGCAGTTCAAGCTTCTGTGCAAAAAGGAATCACTGCCAATGTTGTTTATGAAGAACATGGGATGAACATGCTGGGTTAAGTGCGTGCTACATCCTGCTGCTGAAAGCCAGCTGTATAAATACCCCCTTTCTGGGTGGTGGGCCCCAACTTGTAATAAGCATTTCTACATAAGAGATATATGCCCTATCATGTAGGTCTTACTTAAGTTCTCATATGAATGAACAAAACCACAGACTGTATCTAAAGCTTTTAGCAGAAAAAGTTAAAACCACTCTGACTCCCTCTTCTGTAAGCCCCAAAGAACACCAATGCAAATGATGGATTGCACTGGCAGGGTGAATTATCTTATGTCACTGCACCCAGTTTAACATGAAATCCTCCCTACTGTTTCTAACATTGCTTATAGAACATCAAATGGCCCAGTAAAACTACTGTCCTCTTAATGTGACTAATCCACATGAACCATAGTGGGTCCACCTAATGTAAACAGTAGTGTCCTTCCCCCTCCATGCAGCTTTTGGCTAACAGGGCCAGAGTGCTCAGTCTTCCACGTAATGTAACTTGCTTCAATTTAAAAAAAGAAGTTCCTGAATGGCTTAAGAAGCAAATAATTTCTACATAGCTGGGAAACTTGGGCAGCTTTATTTGATATGTCAGAATGGCCAAAGTTCTATGTACAAATTATTATCAGCTAGAGATGTGACCCTCTCCTTTCTCAGACTCCATAGTATTTGTTTGATTGACAGTGCCTTTGAAAAAGATACAGTTCTTTGCGTTTTCTGGCACAACTGCATCAGAACTGAACTACTGTAAAAAAAAAAAAAAAAAAAGAAAGGCAACTAAATAAATGCAGGAAAAAGATACCTACTTGTAGCGGTATGTAACTTAAAGTGTAATACTAGCACGACTCAGCACCTTTCATCTCAGAATAGTCCCTGTGCTGTGATTCATGGTCCTAAACCCCCTTAACACAATTTGTTTTTCTCACTTTTTTGGAGTGTTTGATGGGAGTGACAACACAGGTACTAGCCTGTTGCTTGAGATGGGGCAGTTCCTGCCTGGTGAGTTGCTTAAGCAGGCCTAGAGAGAAGGTCTGAAGAGCTCTCTAAAATAACGGAGTCCAGAGGAGCAAGACACCTTGTGATACTAACTTCTAAAAGGCTCTGCCTTTACATCATGCTATGTGCCCTGCACTGCCATTAATTTCAATGTGGTTTGGGGACACTCAGCAGCTTCAAAGAAATGGCCTCAATATCCTTGAGCCTTTAAAGTTCAATACATTATTAATGCTAAATTAATAGGGCTTCCTTTAAAAGGAAACCGCTAAGTTCCTTCCTCAGAAGGCACATGAGATATTGACATCTCATCAGATTTCTGACCCTGCTTGCTCTCTGGTCTCTCTAAACAGAAAGTTACCAATCAGTAATGGTCCAAACAGTAGGAGACTGCCCTATTAGCTGTCATAGACAGTTTTTTTTTCCTCTTTTCCAAATCTTAGACCATAGGAAGAGAAACGATTTCTCCAGCAGGCTTCCCATGAGGGAACTGTGCCCAGAATTTAAGTATTCATTGCTGTTTAGGCAAACTCAAGGGAAAGACATAAAGGTCTTCCAACTAACCTCAAATTTAATGTCATGGCATCAATATTAGGTGCTTGATCCTACAAAAAAATATGCAGCATCTCACATCTCACTGAACTCTGCAGTTGCAGAGACCTGTAGTCCAGAGTATGAGATGGAAGCATCTGCAGGGCCAGGCAATACGCAGAGAACTACTAATGCTAAGTAATACTATTACAAATATTTCGTACAATCTTAACAAAAAGAGCGTACCTGAGAGAAATAAAGGCTGGCTTCAGTCTTCCTGAAGACTCAACAAAACTAGCAATCAGTATCTGTAGGTTTTGTACATAGGTTCTAGGTCTAGTTAACACAAAATGATGCACTTTGTTGAGATGGGCAGTCAGTTTATGAACAGCCTCAGCAAACAGCACAAAGTCATTGAAAAGAGAGCAGAGCAAAGCAAGGAGGAGGCAAAATTATTTTGATTTTACTGAACTGAATTCACAGACCCAGATTTCTAGTCATCCTGGGGATGGCAGTCAGGGCACTAATCCAGATCATCTCACAGCTCACTAGACTACCTAAATCCTCAGCCCTTAAACCTTATGTCCCAGCGCTTTTGGGGATCACAAAGTCAAAAAATGTTTTTTCTGACAGCTTTGCCAGCATCGAGAAGAAACCTTATGTCAGAGGATAAGCCAAGGTACGGATCCATTTCAGGCAGTGGTATCAAGACCGAAAACAGAACCCATCATAATGTGACCTTTTTGCAATTACTCTTTACTGTTGCCCTGCAGCATGAGTTCTTTAGCAACAGATGGTTCTTGTTACTGGATGTTTCTTAACACAATAGTAAAAATAACTTTTTAGCTAATTTCTTCTAGTTGATAAATGGCAGCTTGGGAGTAGTAGATTACATCACGAACAACTTCAGTGATGTTAATAAGGTTTTGAAGTATTTTTCAGCATGAAGTATTGTTTCCAACTAAAGCAGAATCAGCTTGCTCAGAATGCTGTTTTTAAAACATTCAGACTTTGAAAAGAGCCCAGTTTATTCCTATCTTATTACACAGGGCAAGTTTAGAACCACCATAAACATCAGTATATTCATACTAAATTCCCTTTAAAATGCCAAAAAATGGTTAGGGTCACTGGAGTATGCTTGTGCATGCACAAACAATAAAATATCATGGGCTGGTTGCCTTATCAAAATTTTCAAGGCCCTTGTTAACAATACAATGCTTTTGTCCGGATTTTCTTTGCTCACATTCTTAGAAAAACTGTGGGAAAACAGAGTGTATTCCTCATGAAGTAAAAAAAGAAAAAAAAAAAAAAAAAAAAGGGACTAAAGAAGGAAATCTGCTTGTGAGATGGTTGCCACAAGTTAGAGTAACTCCCAAGAAGAATGAATTCTTAGAGTCCCCGCAAAGCAGGTGGAGACTCTGGCCCAGCAGCATAAATAGCTTTCCAAGGTTGCAAAGTGACAATATCCTTTTCCACTAGGTCACTAGCAAGCCCGTGTACTTGAGGGAGTGTACAGCTCAGAATCCCGTAAGCCCTAATCTGACCACAAGACAAACCTGAACATTCTGTATCAGCAGCATTAACTTACTTTGCATAAATAAAAATTAAGACACCAGAGCAGCTAAGGAAAGGAGACAAGTGGAGTATTCTCATCAAAGCCTCGATCACTGAGCACCAGCACTCACTCCTTGTGACCCAGATGATGGAGAGTCACCTCCCCAGGCCCACAATAGTGCATAATTTCATTATTTCCCGTTTATCCTAACAAGCTGTCACTGTCGAGGAGAAATACTATCCAAATCTAGAGAAAGTGAAGAAAAGCAGCTTTTTCAGAGTTCTATAATTAGAGATAGGAAATCAGTAAAAGTTGAAGCAAGTGGGGAGAAAATCATTGTAGTTAGATCAGCGGCCAGGATCAGACAAGGCAGACAAGAAAACACTATGTTTTATTAATCCCAGGTACCAGCCATGGTATGTTATATATACATTCCAATTTATTTCTTACTACTTAGATACTACAGTGATGATAGCAATACAAATTCTTTGATTTAGAGCTTTGGCTAGTTTATTTTGGATTATTTTCAACACTGTAGACCTCCTTAGCAGCTTTTCTGGGTTGGAAGGATTCTACGCTTATCTCACTTGTCCGGGGAAGAGTTGGGAAGTGGTTTTGTTTGCTTGCTTTTACTTTGTCATGTTCCCAATGCTTGGAAAGCAATAAATCACTCTCCCTGCCTCCCCCCACCATTTTTGCTTCCCTGCAGTTCTGAGGAATATCCCTCGGAGATTACTTCTATCATCCATCTGGCCAGAGCTGTGTTTATCCACTGAGCCTGGAAGAAGTCGCCCCCTTCCCCCTCTCTGGAGCGCTTCCTGAGACAGCAGTGTTATTCCGGCACTCTGCTGCTACTCTGTTATTTAAGAACACGTTTTCAGTAACAACCACATCCCCAACCGGAAATATTCTTGGCTAAAAATGATGCAGCTCTGTCTGCCTTCCTTGACTACAGGGAGCAGTTTGGCTTTCTGAACTTCGCTAGAATTCTTGGCTTGTCTCCCTACGGTGTTTGCAGAAGTGCTCCCATATTCATCCTGTTCAGTCTCTTCCAAACCAGTGATACTCTTCTTTCATCTTTTTTAGTTCTGAAGTTAAAATGGAGGCTATTTTGCATTGGCTGTAGTGATTGTACCTGCTTCATTTTGCTGTTCTGGAATTTCACTCACTTTCTAAAAAACTGGTGTAGGAATCCCAGAAAGAGAAAGAAAAGCTTCCTTTAGGTACATGTTGTTCATAGCTCTCTGTATTGGAGAGATGAGACTTTGGACACAGATAAAAGAAAAAGGGGGAAAAAGAAAGAAAGCAAAGGTTAAGAATTCAAAATGTATTTAGTTCAAGGGAACTGTATGGAGAAATCCGCCACTACAAAGATTTCATGAGGGATTTCCCATCTTCCCTTCATTTCATCTGTATGGCCCTGTTTCTTCCAAGTCAGAATTCAGAGGGGTTTCAGCAGTCTGCAAGACTTCGTGTAGCAGGAGGAGAGAACTTCAGCTCACGAAATGGAATCGGTTATTTTGAACGTGTATTATATGTTTACCTTCTTACCTGCCTAATATTTATAAAGCAGAGATATAGTCTCTGCTTGTCTGTTTGGGTCTGTTTGGGTGGAAATGTATATAGACATCAGTCCATACATGCTTGGAGTTGATCCAGCCATACCTAAAAGGAATTGTGTGTTTCCTTAAACCCGTATGGCACTGTGTATATGGCATCTGTTTGTTTTTTTCCCCAACAAAAACTTTGTGCAGCAATATGTTGACAAGATTGCTCTTATTTATCTTTTGTACTATAAGAACACCAAAAAATTGTGGAGGTCACATGGTAGAAAGAGCACAGAGCGTGGGAGAAAGCCAGTCTCTATTCAAGAAGTTAAGAGACCGCATTATGTGTCTGGAGGATGAACAGTTTAAAACACGGCAGCACCAGCTTTAGCCTCTGTTCTAGTGACTTTCAAACCCTGAGCAAAATCCTTTCTATGTGAATATTCAACTTTGCAATATTTGGCTGTGTCCTGTCTTTACCTACTTGTTCTCAAATTCATGCACCTTTGTGGTCTTCATCATCACTCGTAAGCAGGTTAAGTGTGCAGCTCGTAGCAGTACAAGGAGTTGAGTGAATCAATGGGACTCTGTGTGCAAAGGAAGATTAGCAACAGTTAACAAGACTGGCCCAGTAGTCAGCAGATGATGAGGCTGCGGTAAGTGGAGCTCTCCTAGCAGCTTATGCGTAGCAGGTCCGCTCTAAACCTTTTAAACTGTCAGGAATGATTTTCCTGACTTCAGTATGTCCTGAATATAGTTCCTGAACAAACACATTTTTTTGTGACCCATCTATTATGATCCTTCTTTTTGAATGAGGATTTCTTAAATTGTGATTTCCCCAACTGCAACCCAAAGCAGAAATGAAGCATGTGGCACTGGGCTTGTGCTCCTGTTACACAGCTGGGCTCGTTAGGTGCCATCTGCACTTCTGCCCAACAGCTCACCATTTCTTTTTTTCTTTTCTCCCATCAGAAAGCAGCCTGAGTGTATAGGGGACTTCTGTCCAGTAAACAAAAAAAAACCCCTTCTGATATTAAGGAAGTCAGCAAGGTCAGTCAATGTACTCCCCAAAACTACACAAATAGAAATAATCAATTTTGTCTGACTATAAACTTTCTTCAAATACGCCTTTCTTCAAAGACATTCCAAAAATTCTCAATATTTATCCTAGAAGTTTCTGTAGGTCAATATTTACTCTAATCATCTTTGTAGGGATAGCATCACATTGGTTTTGAGCCAAAAGGAGATCTACACCTTTCCCTAACCTCTAATGAGTTAGAAATAACTCATTGTAAAAGAACAAATTCTGTTATTTGGAGGATATTTAATGAGTATAATTGCAAAACCTCTTAGTTAATTTGGTATGAGTAAAACGGGGATTGAGTAAAATTGGGACATTATAGCTTTGTCACTTAAAAGACCTCAGTATTTTCTGTTTCTTAATTCCTCTGGTTGCTATTCTAAACAGGAGGAGAAAAAACGTACAAAGCTTTGTGGACATCAGGCTGCATTACTGAGTATTAAAAAGTCAACAACAAAAACCACGAAGACTGGGCATTTAAGTTGGGAAATTAAGTCAGTAATCTGAAAGTTACCATTAATCACCTTTCATGATATATTGGTAAAGGATTTTCAATACACAATTACAGACTTGTCACAGATCAAAGACTAAGTAGACATTAAAATGTTAGGCTATAACTACTCTGTTGCTATTTAACACAATGGTAATTCATAAACAGTGCTGCTCTACTTGGATTAACTGTCTTGGTGATCTTTGCAAATTTTAACCATCACAGGAAGCACAAAAAATCTAAAAATCATTCTGGCTCTGATCTCACATACAAATCTCTCTCTTCCTCCCACCCCAGATTTGCCATTGGGCTCCCAGTTTTTTTAAAAAAGTGATAAGGATATCCTAAAGATAGACTAGACAGACTAAAGATGGACTCCAAACACCTGTTTGAACAAAAGCACCACTTTCCTTCCATTTCTGTTGAGCCACTTTCTTGAACTCAGTGTGGCATAATGTGTACAAGGCTGTCGTGAAATGGGGTTTGAGATGACAGAATGACATGAGGGTTATACACTGATCTCTACTCTTAGGATGATTATCACCCTGTGATAATTTAATGCATTTTGCATTAAAACAGCTTCTTCGTCTTTTATTGCCTCTTCTACTTGGCAGTGTTTCCCAACAGAAACCAAAGGTTTGTCTGCTAACCCAGAGGGCCCATCAACGCATTTGAAGTCAGTTAATAGAAAAAGAGCAGAGTACTTGTTAGCACCCAGCTGTGATCACAACTTCACTCTTAAGTGAACATTAACCAGTCAATCAATTTAAAATGCTCAGACATTTGCACTGGATTGAACTAACATATAAACAACATATAAGATAATATATAAAAATGGCATTATTTATCTCACATGGATTTGCATGAAGAATGATGCAAGATTTGGACCTAGAAGCCTCAAGGCAGCTTTTTCATTGCTTTGCAGTTTGCCTAGGCAAATATCTTTCAGCAATGCAGTGCAAAGCCCCACTACTCTGATTTGCAATACACTTAAAGCAGTGAGAATCAACCCTCTTTGACCAAGCCCAAGATAGCTCTACCCACTGGGCAGCAGCTCTTTATTCCTGTATAATAATTAGCGTAAAACATTTTGAGAAACTTGAGTAAAAGGTACTGTAGAAATACAAAGTACTGTTTAAGTAAATTAGATTTCTAGGCTTTGAAATAAGAATCACAGTCACTTCTAATGGATTAAAACATGACATGTTTTACCTACTCCCTACACAGTTTGTATCTTTTTATAAAAGGCTAATTTAAACATTCTTTCGTTGTCTTCCATATCTTACAAGAGAGATTCTGCGATCATCAGTACATAGATTAAGTTGCATGGGCTGGGTGAAGACAGCAATCTCCTTTCATATAGCCCACGGGCACACTAATACTGCCCTGCAATAACATGAAAAAATGAGATGAATTTTAATATATGTTCTTGCATATCAGAAAGACTTGTCTGCGCTTTCGGATGGAAACATTTTCCAAACCTCAGCCTAAGCCAGAACAGACAGGAGGAATGCTACGAACACAAACCTGCCGTAGCTTGGGGCACTGCTTCCTTTTATACTGGTTGCAAAAGCTGCCTTCTCCAAGGTTTAATTCTCTTTTTCCTGCTCACATTGCTAAGTGACTTCAGCTTATCAGGATCTGACCTCAGATATGCACCTAGCAGTGACGTAAGAACCTGACAAAGCCTTAAATTAATAGAAATTCAAGAGACTGATACCTGAGTGTGTGCAGCTGACCAAGAGGGGATTAGTTTTGCTTTGTACTTCCCTTAGCATGACTGCTTATCTCTCTCACCTTAGCTCTGGGGAGGGAGGCAGAAAGGGGGTGCTTGTTGGACCTTAGTGCTGGACTGCGGAGGAAAACCTTCGGAGGCCCATTAATTGAAGCTAACCTGGCACTGTCCAAACAGGCCACCTCAGACACAGCATTTCTATAATTTTAAGTTAAAAGTACCGTGATTTATTTAGCACACATGCTTCAACCTTCAGAAATATTTGATTCTCGGGAATTCGTAGAAGGATGGTGTCCTCTTTCTACAAACATGGAACCACAGGCTAGAGGCAGAGAAAGTTGCTTCCTACACGACTAGCCAGTGTGAGGCCTAGTGTGCAACTTCTTCCCAGCTTTGACTTAGGCATTTGATGTGTACAAAGCAGCTCCCATTGATGTGTTCCAGCTATAACTGCTCAGCACTTTGCTCAGCACTGCAAGTCAGGCCTCGGGGGAAATAAGAAACATATAATTAGTGACCACCCTTGAAAAGTTCGATTAAAGTGAGCTGCCTAGCAACACAAGTTCCAACAGAGCAACACAAATTCCGGCAGAGCACGGATAAAATCTGACTCTCTGGAGAAGCCTTCGATTCCTATGTGATTCCTGCAGTCCCCTCCTTTACTCACGGCATGTGCCACAACCTCTGCAATTAAATGAGAAAGTGCTAAATTACTGTCTTTCCCCACACAACCTTGCACAGGCAGCTATGCTTCTGTTACTTCCTAATTTCTAAATGTTAAGATAACACTAGACTGTTTATATAAATTCTTCATGTTTCTCCCCCACCTTTATTTTTAATACTACTAAAAAAAAAGTCTACCAAATGGCATCACTTTTTATCTACCCAAATGACTACAAGGTTGCGTATTTCTCCTCCTTATCCTCTCTAACTGGCTCAGTCCCATTTTTTTCCTCTCTTTTGCGTTCCCCCATCCCACAGCGCCTCGTTCACTCGCAGTCTCCTCCGCACCAACTGTCTTCTTGTCCTCCCACCCCAGCACCCAGTACGGCTGTCTTCACACAGCCAGCCAGTCCCAGTTATAACAAAATCCAGCCTAAAGCACTTCATTTCATAAAGATGTAGACTTTTTATCTTATTTAAAGCTTATTGAGAAAATCTGTTTCTCTCATATGCTGTTTTTATCACATTTCTATATATAAATCCATATGTGTGATGTGGTAATATATGTCTGTATACATGTATGCGTACTATTGGCAACCGTAGTACATGTGCATGTAAACGAGAAGAGCAAATCAGATCAACTCCAAAGTCTGCTCCAACTAGGGGCAGATTCCCCTTCTGCCAGGCACCAACTGATTCCCTTCAGCCACCCGTGCCCTGTTGCAGGAGCCTGGCGAGGTGACCTTCCTGTGCGTTTAATGCAGCTCTCCTTGAAAGTGATCCAGGACCTGCAACGTTTGCAGAACGCAGCTGGTTGTTCCCTCCGCAGGACTGAGCACGAGAATGACTTCAGTCTTGCGAAATGTCAGCCTTGCTAAAACACCAAAGGAGAGGACTGAAAGTCTAAGGTGCAAAATATACCGCCACCCTTCAGGCCCTGAGTATTTTACAGGCTCATCAGTTCTTGTCGTTCATTAAAAAAAAAAAAAAAAAATAGATCTCAGCCCTGTAAGCTCAATAAATGGGACATTCAGGCAGCTTTAACTGCCTGTACAATAGTGCGAGCTCCATCCAGCTGCTTCAGATGACATTCTGACCTTCTTCTCCTTTTGGGGAGAGGAGAAGAAGCAGAGATCGTGTACATCTGTCTCCATCCTTATTTATCTTGCATTAGATGGGAATTCATGTTTTCCTGGTGGCCTGTTGATTGCTGATCTGCCCTTAAAGCAGCCCTGCCTGATGCAGCCTTTCATTCGGTTATTTTCCACTGTGGTGTTTACATGAGGTTTCAGGTAATTTGGATGAGTTCAACATACAGATGTGCTCAGTACTTAAATATGATACAAGAGATCCATACTGTACATTTATGGTCAGCTCTATTAGAAGGATCACTAAGCTCATCAGAAACATTTTTTTAAAACTTTGAGTTTGATTAGGCAAAAAAATGCCAAAGTCCAAGTTCAAATGATGTGTAAACTCCAGCTTGTAAATAACAAGCAGAACATTTTCTTGGGGTAGTAGGAACTTTGAGTAACTGTTGCCCTTCTTCAGGAACTGCTCTGTTAGGTAAGGCACAAGGGAAAGGAAGCCACATGAAACAGTTGTTACGTTTCAGCATCACCAGAGTTTAACCTGGGAAGGCTTTTCTGGAAAGCTTCCAACTATACTTGCTCCTTGTCACATAGTGGATTTTTTTCCACAGCTGAAGACTTTCGAAATAACAAAACCATGCAAAGGAAAAGCAGATTGACTTTTTGGCAGGAAGTCAATGTGCAAATACTAATGAAATAATCTCAGTTAGCAGTCAGACTCCTTAAAGGTCAGCAGCTCCACAGTGGAGAACTATAGAGCATTTAAGTTATTAACAATTTTGTCTTTCAAGGTTTCTGACAATTTCTCTGCTCTAAGTTAAAGGCTTTAAAATAAAATCAAGAACTGATGACTGAAGAGTCTATCCATATTTCGACCTCTGTAACAGTTCAGAGAAGACTCTGTCTTGTTCTGCTGAAAGCCACCAGCCAGATTCCTATATATTTAGGATCAGAACCAAAAGGAGTTAGGAATGTGGACTATCATAAATGCTATTTCTTACTTGTTTCTGGCAAAGTGTACTCTGAAACATCCATCTCAGTGCAATCTTACATTGCTAGCATTCTCCTTTTTGGTTGATATTCTCCTCTTTTCATGTGGCTTCTCTTCTTCTGTTATTCCATCCCTCACAAGCAAATGTTCTTTCTCCTCCACACTGGCCTACTCCTGTCCTTCTTCTCAGCTGACTAAGTACCAGAGAATGGGTGAAAGAGATGACAGTGGGTGAAGCAGAGAAGAAAATTATGCTTAAGAAGGCAAGAATATGACCTCATGCTGCCTAAGCTTTGAAATATCTTAGGCAGCAGTCCCTGCAGTCCAGTTTTGGTTCAATGAAAGTTACCACCAAAACATTCAGCCATTTTAATGGGAACAGAATCAAGACTCCTAGCAGAATTAAGCACAGCTTCAACCTTTCAGACAGTTATTCAGTGAAGCAGCTTTGGTTCTGAGCTGTACTACTTTAAAATCTGTGACTCTGGTAAATACTGCAGCCTTGTACCTGTGTGAGGTCAGGATCTGATCTGCTGCTCCATTCACCTGCATGACTAAGTCCCAATATCTCATCCAATTCTGACAACACCAACTTCCAAGATAACATAAAGTCAGCAGAAGGTGACAGATTGATCACTGCACCAAAGGTGTTTCCTGCCCTACATGAAAAAAAGGCTGCTAAGCAGCAATACCCAGGTCTCAATATTTAGAAAGCAAGCTTTCACTCCGTAAAATACCACTTTTGACAGGCTTTCATTTTGAAAGGGAATGAAAAAGGCACTTGAACAGCAGTCTTGGAGATGAAGATGGCTTATGCATAGTTAGGCAGTTATTGCTGGTTTACAGTATTTGTAAGCATTTTAAACTTGAATTAAATTGCTGTGTAAAAATAGGCTGGAATTTTGAAAACTTTAGAGAATATATCATGCTTTGCTTATTGGCTTCATTTGCTTATAAGATATTCTATAGATAGAAGAATAGAATTTTTTGTCACTTTCATTCCTAACAAGAAAGAAGATTGTATTTAAAGTGAGAATTGAAAATTTCTTTAGTAAACAAGCTCTCTTGCATTTTACATTATAATGTTTTAAACCATGCAGGGCACCTATGACCCAAGTATCCAACAACTAATAAGGCAGGAGTTGACTTACTGCACTCAGAAGAGCAGCAGTGTTCAACCTCCTGTACAGCACCCAGCACTGTACATTCAAAAGTCCAGCAGACTTGACTTTGCTACTGACACTCACAGCATTATTGGCACAGTGATAATTAGCTCAATGACATTTTCATAGTTAGTGGTAGCACTTCTGTTAGCTGTAAATACTGCAGCATTTTGTCCCACTCATATGATTGTGTTACGTTTTTTGTTTTTGCTAAGCTGGGAATATCTCATTTTGTTGATGCTACTTTAGATGGACTCTTCATTTTGCAAGTCTCCAGGAGTAAATCTCACAGGCAAAATATGCATGTAAGGCAGGGAGTCTTCTTGTCTGTAACCAGAAGATGTACGAGATAAATTTAAGCTAGGTTTACTGAGTTCACTTTAAACCTCTTCCCAATTAAGAATCTCAGTCAATATAAACCAGGCTCATTTCAACATAAGACTGCTCATATGGCTTTTGTAGCCCTTTATTCATTGTACCCACTGGACCCACTGAAACACAGAAGGGTTAAAGTACTTTTTTCTCTAGAAATGGTAGGAGCAGATATTTCTGCTTAATGTACCATCTACTTTTTAGCTTCCTTATTCCTAATATAGGTCTGCTATAAAAGAAAGGTGAACTAAATCCTAACATTCCACGAACCATGAAATCAACAACAACTTACCCTTTCTGATCCAACACTTGCTAAAGACAAGAAAAGCTTAAATGAAAGAAAATGGGAACACCCTATTTGTGAGTATATTGATGTGTTGGGATTGCTAGTCAGATCCCATTAGTTCCAAATCAGAGTAATAAAGCAGCTGAAATGAGATTTCTTATCTGCTAGTTGGATTTCTGCATCTCTCACCACCAACGTGAAACACATGGAACATGAATTCTGCACTGGCACAATGTTCTCTCGACTCGCACATCAAAGCACTGCCACTTCAGACAAAAACACGTTCTGTTCGGAATGCCTAAAAGTAACACCTAGATAGCTCACTCCTTAAAGAGAACTTCTCATCACTACAGACAGGACAAAAAGAGCAAAACTTCACAGAGAAAGTGATCTCAAGGAAGAGCAAGTACAACTTAAGTGACACATGTAAATGGAAGTGGGAAAATAGGTGTTACAGATGCCCAGTTTTAACATCTAACATTAAGACCCAAATTTGGTTAGAAAGAAGGGGCTGTCTCCTACATCATGACCAAAAAGCAAGTATGGCAAGTATGAAAAGAACATGGACATCCCACCCATCTGTGGCATGCACCTAGGCATTGCCAAATGAGAAATCATCTACCGATGTATTTGTGACTCCACTGCTACAGCACTTGAACCACACAGTGAGAACTGCTCGTGAACAGCACAGTAAGTTTCAAGCTTCTAGGCAGTCACTGCAGTAACATGGTCTGTTTCCCAACATCTTTTCAGTCCTTGGAGAGGTGTAGATGCAGATTTAATGAGCAATGCATACCATCTGTTAATATTGCCTTTAAGAGCAACTGAGAAAAAAACAGCAATAGCTAAAGTGCAGGAGATGGCAGAAGCTTTTAAAAAATGGACCACCGATAATAGGGTTCTCTTTGTATGATAGCTGTAAAAACGAATTTTAAAAAATGAGCAGACTACATGTTTATTTGGCAACTGTTAAAACATTTAAGTAAGTCTTAAATCAGGATTAGAACAGTGGTATAAACATTTGGGCTAACACAGCCAGTGGACATATTACTTCTGATAGAAGCCAAGCTCACCAAAATGACATATCCCAGGATCTGATCTTGCAGTACACACGCTGACAATAGCTCCCTACTGTTAGGAATTAGATCTTCTGAGTTATGCTGATTTGCTTCAGTACAGGATGTGGCCTCTTTATTTTACTCATGTGATGAGTGGATGAGAACTCTTATCACCCTGACAGAGTAGTGTTTCTCACACAGTGTGCTTGCAAATAACCACTTTGGATACTAGGCAGTAGACAGTCAAGCCCCTGGTCCCTGAAGCGAGAGAAAGCCGAGGCTGACAGCCCAGTACATCTCCAGCTACTAACTACAGCAGTTCAGCTTAATCCCACAAAGCTGCTCAGTAGATGGTCATAAGCACATAGCAGAGGCGGGGGAACTGCTTGGTGTAGAGACCATTCAACACATGCCTCATTTGTCTGCAGCGTGAACAAGCTTAGGGAGGAAGGACTGTTCAGGGGTTAAAGTCCTACTTTGGACCAGTAATTTAGATCCAGACCTAAAAAGTAATTAGGACTCAGGTGGAATTTAGACATTTAAATCCCCCCTCCCCCCAAAAAAAAAAAAAAAAAAAAAACAGTACCTGAAACTCCCCAACTAAAGCTCTTATCACTGTCCATGTCTGTAAGTCTGTCATGTCTGTTTGCAAAGCAGTGCTCATCTATTTCATATTGAATATATTTCATGTACCTGCTTTGTATGATGAGATTTCAGCTTCAGGTGAAGCTCTCATCTATTGAATCTCTTCAAATTCTATCAATCTGTGTGCCTTCAAAACACATCTTTGTACCAAGGAAATAGAAATTAAGAAATGTTGTTTTTATCTAAACCTGTAGTAGTGCCAGCTCTTGTCTGAACATAGCAAACCCTTCTTCATTCACATTTTTTTAGAAATGATACGCCCTTCTCCTCTGACTTTAGAATAGTATAAATAGAAAAAGTCATTTCCATTCAAGAACAGCACAGAAACCACTGTCACAAAGAGCTATAAATAAAGGGACAGTGCTAACACTGAACATCAAGAAAGATAGTTAAAAACATTACAAATCCATCTCTTTCTGTAACTTATCAATCTATAGGTTCAGTCAATTTAAAAGATCTAGGAACAGGGGTTTAGTGGATTAGTAACAACAGACCATTAATCTCTGCAGTCTCAATTTTAATCCAGCAATGACCAAAGTGATTGAAAATCACTCTACCCACATGACTAGTAGAGCTTCTAAGCACAGTTCTCTCACATACCTGAATCCCAGCAGCGGAGGTCACACGACGCTTTTTAAGCACAGACCTCTGCTTAATACTTAGCTAAACTCAGCGCCAACATTTCTTGGCAGAGTAATTCCACTACACAGTTTTAACTATCTCTGTGAAATAAGAACTGCTTTGAAGTTTTATTTGGCACTTTATTTCAGTCAGTAAAGCTTACTTTCTGCCCTAGATATATCCCAAATGCATGTATGTAAAATAAATACCTTTTTTGTGTCTACAGGAGATTTTAAATAACTGTGTAGGAATTGATGAGTGTCATTCCAAGCAAATGCCAGAAAATTATTTCTGTACAGTTTATATAATATGAGTGAAAGTTATACTGAAAACACTTTGAGTTTTTTTTTTAATGCAGTAGTAAAATGTTATATGCACAGTTTTATGCCCCTTTAATTATGATGAGGAAGGGAAGAATTCTTAATTTCTGTAGCCTTTTTTTATATATAAGAACACTCCACTGTAAAGATATTAAGTTCTGGACTATTTAATGACTGGAATCAATTTTTATGTGACCAGAGGAAAGAAATGAATTCAGCTGTGCAGAGTCCACCCATACTATCATGGGGTGGAAAGAGAAGACATGAAATTATTCATTAGATGATGATGTGATGATATTATGTGAACAAGACATCCTTCACCTTTTGGTCATCCTGAGTAATTTCCTGGACTTCAGCTAAGCAGCTATTGCAAGGGAGACCTTTCCAAAAGGTTTTACTCTCATTGCTGTGTTAGTCATACTGGAATAGCGTCTATCACTGCTTTACTACACAGAGAAATTACGTGATTTTACCTAGATCACAACTAGTTTCTGTGCAGTTGCATAATTTAATCATGGCTTATAAAAATTTCCACTCGTCTCAGCTGACCACTTTCAAAGATTTTGCATTATTCATGTACTATATCAGTGTTAGTCCCTGCTTCAGCATAGCACTGAACCACATCCTTAATCTATATACATCTATCCAGTCTAATACATACATACCTGTTTTGTTTTATATGATTGCATACTAAGACTCAGAGACAGCAAACACTTAAGCACAACTTTTAAGTTCTGCATTTTGCTGAATCTGTGTACTGATCTATCATAGTAAAATCTAAAGAGGATGGCTATGGTTTTAGCTCACTAGTAAGAAAATATACTTGTGCTACCTATTAAAAATAAATCATGTTATTTATTACTCTATTTTGCATCCTATTCCATTGTGAGGTAAATACCTGTGACTCTAGGGCAAAGGCACAGTTACAGACTGGCAAAGATGAATTGTTGGCAACTTGGGGAGTGTGCTGGGAGGGGAGTGAAGACAGAAATTATGCATCAGCAGACAACTTTATATCCTGCTTGCAATTTCTGTCTGCCATACAGTATCTGCCCTCAGGATCATCTGGGCAACCTGCAGGAGGCTATGGACGCTTGCAAATGCAAGGAGGCTTGAATATTACTTTCTTTTACAGCAGGGAAAAAAACATACTAAAACAGTAAGATCCTGCTTATGAAGCATGAATGCTGAAAATACCTGTATATTAAAAGGGTGAAGTCAGGTGGACGTAGAACACTGGGCGTGCGCTTAGGCACCACACTCAGAGGAGTCCTCTTTTACTCACAGTCATGTGGAGAAATCAACTGAATTGATGTTAATAATTTAAGCAGAATTTAAATAAATAGCATATGTATATGGAGGAACATTGCATAGGTTGGAATTTTACTCTACCAGCACATTGAGTCATGGCTGTCACACAACACTATTTAAGTTAAATGGTACTTGATGCAGTCCTTCAATATACCACAATAATAGCCCGGAATAACTTAACTGCTGTTACTATGAAGAGGAAAAAAAAAAAAAAAAAACACCTTTTTAACAGTCAGGAAGAGAGAGGAGGGATCAGTTTCTGAGGGAACCAGAATATTCCCTTTTCTGGGGTTATGTACCCCAGGTGGAGTTGCCCCACGGCAGCTCAGCTGCTGACGCTCAGGTAAATGGCCACATTCCAGAGGGGAGGGAGCAGAGGTGGTCATGATCTTGCTGCCCTGCTGGGCTTTGTGGTCTTCGGAGTTTAAAATTGTTTTATTTTCTGCCTCAGCTTCCCCTGGCTGCCTCGCGGGCGCCCTGTCCATGGCCTCGCCACCCTGCAGCCACGTGTCAGCCGGACACCGGGGACCTCGCCTCGCTGGCGGGCGGGCGCCGTTTACCGATGCGGCAGCCGCCTCCCCGCAGCGGCAACGCTCCCGCTGCCGGAGCAGCAGAGCGGGTCCGGGGAAAGCCCTGTGGGTCAGCTGCCCTCCAGCTCATCGCGAAGTCCGGTCGGCAAGGTGAGGTAAGGAGATGCACAGCACTGTGGCAGGGGTGGGCAAGAGGCAGCTCCAACATGGCTTCTCACAGCACCTTCCTCAGTTCTCTAACCCAGTGGAAGCTGCTGCACGAGGGTAGATGTGAACCAGACATGGGCAGAGGAGGCTGGGGATGGGGACGAGGCTGAAGAGCCCCTGAGTTCATCCCCCTCCAGGCCTGGCTCTGGCAGCGGCTGAGGCCTCCTTCATTTCCGTGAGGTGTTTCGGTGTCTTGCCACGAGCATAAGCGTTCAAGTGTAACCCTAGTGCTGCAAGGCAGCAACGAGAATGAATATGGACTATAGTTAAATATTTAGATTACTGATGGGTGACCTGTGGCTTTTTCTTTACCTCAGTTTTACTGCTTTACTTCAGTTTTTCCATCCATAAGGGTGACCAACGTTACTGTCTTCAAATGGTTTTGCGATCTACCAAGGGAAAGCATCATTGTTTTTCCTTTTTGATTAAAGTACAGTAGCATAACGCAAAGCCATCTAAAGCCTTTCTCACTGTCAGGCTTTGAGTTCTTAGAATTCATAAAGCCCCAATTCCATAAACACTGTAAAGCCATTTATAATATTCTCAGACTTCTAAGGTCTTTTAAAGGGGGTATAAATACATGTTTTTTTCTGCCTTCCTACCCCAAATGTCAACCACTAAACACTGAGTGGAGAAGTTTCCCTTACTGATAAGAAAGAAGTTTACAGTCGGTGAAGCACCCAGTCACTACTGGGCTCCATCAGTAGAGAGGCTACCAGCCTAGGCAGAACATGTAAAATGTTTCTCAGTCTTCTATTTTTACAGTAATAGCTTGCTATTATATCCTTAGGAAGTTCCACTGGAAGACACTTGATGGCTTTTGATTAATTAATGGGTAGACCAGCTATAAAATAGTATCTTTCTTTGAATTCACCTTTAAGTAGTAAGAGTTGTAAACTCTCCTGAATGCCAGGATATTATCCTTTTCTAGAATTGATTTCCTGTTTATTTATCATTGCCGTTTCAATTTATCCCAATGGAATTTCGTATGCTAACTGAAATTCTCAACTGCATTGACAGGCACTTTTGTACTTTCTGATGGTTCTACAATGGAAATATAGTCATAGGATATAATATCGACTCTGAACAAGTCATTTAAAAATCTAGCCCCAATTCTTCCCAGTATGATGTATAGTTAGGATAAGAAATAAGAGCAAAGTAACACCTATCACAATATATCCAATGCTTATTCTTAACTGTCACCTACTTTTGTCTGCTGCACGAGCAGCTGATAAGATCATATGATAAAAGTTTTATATAATTTTTCATCTAAAAGCTCAGTTTCAAAAGACTGTGTTAAGTTTGTACATCACCATGCTTGTAGAACCTTTGACAATTACTAGAAAACAAAGGGAAGTACAACTCTGTGGTTACAAAATAGTATGCAAAACAGGACTTCTCTTGGAAATCCAAAGGGAATTTAATCAGTTTATTATCTTGTCAAACAGAAAAATACTCAGTGTGTGTGTGTATATATATCTGCTTTCCTTTCATAAAAACACTTTGTACTTTCCATTTAAACCACAGATGGGTGAATCATCCAGTTCAGTCTTTGCCATGTAAGTTTAGGCATAAACAACCAGCAATGGTGAAAAAAAAAGCTCTCTCTTCAGCTAAATTACAACTTTCAGCCAAGTAAGAAAGCAATACTTTGATCAACAGCAACAGATAAGCAAAAGAATCTTTTATGGTAAGCAAGCATTACTTGTTCATTTGTATGCAAGGAATATATTCATAATTCAAAGGGCTGGTCATTTCAATCCTTGTTGAATTTAAAATCTAGCTGCGTTGGTTTAAAACTGAAACTCTTCTGAGAATTTGAAGGGCAAATCTTGTCTGTAGCATCAGTCACATCTCGAAGACTTCCAGAATACTTTAAATTGGGATGGCTGGTTGGAGTTTTAGTCCTTTTTAAAATAATTCCATCTTGGAGGTTTGGTATCTAGCTCAATTATATTAACAATGAGGCAATGCAACAAGGCGAAGAAGTCTCTTTGAAAATCTTAATCATTGAGATTTGCAAAACAATAGCAATGATTATGAGTTTCTTCTCCTAGGTTTATTGGATGGAAAATAATTCAGCATAATATGCAAAACTATTCATAAACATTACCTTCTACTGCCTTTATGTAAGTTAAAAATGGATGAGTTTTTTTGGACTTTAGTGCCTATCTGGTCACGCTGTAGCTATAAAACTAACAATAAAAATAGAATGATGAAAAATACAGGACGCACAAAAAAGAGTAAAGTAGACATTTATAGGAGACTATTTCCATAAAATTTTAGAGCAGAAACATCTTCACACCTTCTGAAAAGGCGGCAACATCTCTCAAGTGAGAAAGCTTTCGAATGCTAAGAAACTGAGAGTCTTTGGCTCCAACATATGGCCTCCATCCTGTGTTTGACTGTGAGCAGGAGGATTTGAGTCCACGTGGATTTTCAGTAACATAACAAACTCCATACAGGCATGAAGGTTTGCCCACACACATGAAGCTGTAGGGATGCGACCAAGAGAAAAAGAATATATAATGGACTGACTGCCAGAAGCTCTTAGTCACCGAGAGCATTGGGCTATGTGTTATACATCCCTATGTTCTTAGTGATTACTTTCCTCTCAGCTACATCTATGCTATGAATAATTCTTTCCCCTAGGATATTATATTCCCTACTTAACAAAACTGCCAGAGAAAGCCATTTCTGTGACATTATTTGAGAATGATTAATTGATTTCAACATTTTTGTCCAAAAATACAATGAACCATTCAGTGATGGTTTCTAATGGACATTAGATCCTTCATATTGAACTTTTCTACAACACTTCATATGCTATCTCGAATTACCTTAAATTGTACTAATGGTTGAGAAGACGAGTCATCAGACCTTACAGATCATCACTGAACAGCTAAATCAAGCTTCAACATAATTTAGAGTCCCTGCAGGACATCTCTGTGTTATGCCAGGTAATCAGAGCTCAGAGACTGTAGAAGCAGCAAGACAGAAAATGAAGCACAGCCATGTTCCACACACCACCTTAGCCCCATGTGATGCTATATCACGTGTCCACAGAAATTCCTTGATACCCATGAGTTTCTTGATACCAACTCACTCTCTGTTTTTCACAATACATGATTTATGAGCTCTGTGTGCAGCCAAATAGGCTAAAGAAGTTACATCATAAACAGGATATGGCCGTATATGACTTGAGGGTAATGGCAAAGGATGAGCATGCTCTCAAATACTGAGAGTTCTGT
Source organism: Nothocercus julius (assembly GCA_013398735.1). Taxonomy (NCBI): domain Eukaryota; kingdom Metazoa; phylum Chordata; class Aves; order Tinamiformes; family Tinamidae; genus Nothocercus; species Nothocercus julius. Next base: position 4,197,403 of record VZSV01000047.1, read on the forward strand.
AGGACTTGCATGAATCTCATCCACATTAGTTCCCATATGCCAAAACAATAAGAGGCAATAGATCAATTCATTGGAAGCCACAAAGATTGAACACACAGCTTCTGTAAGTCATTTTGTTGAAGGATTAACAGAAAATGTATGTAGAAACTTTCTTAATCCATGAATATATAGAACAGTAGCATTTCCTCATTTAAATGAAGCATCTGGAAAAGTTTTGAAAAGATTTTCTTCTTGAAATTGATTGCTAATATTTAAAATCACAGAAAGAGTAACACAGTTGTACAAATACCTATGCAAGCAAATGTGGCAGCCATTATGGGATCAACAACATCCTATCTACAGCTGAGAACACTGATGCTAATTAATCTTTGGTGGTATTCTTACCCAGGAAGGAAATTTTGGACATCATACTAACACACATAATCCTCTTTCTATACAACACAATAAGCCCCTTTGCAATGATTATATTCATCACCAAAGAAAACAATAACCAGAGGGATCTTATTTTAGCAACCTATCTATAGGACACCTTCACTTCCACTACCTTGTGTTCCTTCTGTGCTGCAGTATCATTAAAAGAAACAAAATCTCTGAAATCATAATATAAATCATGACCGTTTTTCCTCAGAGACTATAACTCGATATACTCCATGACTTAATAGGAAAAAAGAGGGCTTTCATTTCTTTCTGAAGGGCAGAAATTGTTTTCTTGGTCCTTCAGTCTATTCTTATTTCTCATCTGTATTTTTACGAGGAAACTAGATTTTGCTTTCAGACAAACAATTTCAAGTAGCAAAAGCCTTCACTTAGTATGCCAAGAAGACAGAAGGACTCAGTTTACAAAGTTCACACAGGAAAAAACAGAAATTATTTTCCAAACGCATGGACGAATAATAAAAAAAGACATACCTTGGTACCCTTTCTTCCAAACCAAACAATCTAACATATACAAAGGTGACTGACCAATGAAAAATGTTAGGTATAAAATAACTTATTCAATATATATGATTCTTTTCATAGATGAAATTATTTTTCATGCTAAGCACTCCTAAGATCTATCAAAATTGACATTATATGTCCCAAAAATTCATGCATGTAAAATATACAAAAAACTAATTTTATATTAGAACTTCATTATTCCATTTAAGTAAAAAATGCAGCACAAGCAAATGAAGATCTATATTCAGTACAATCTATATTTAAACATATGTAGATGCATAGCAAAGGATAGTGTAACATAACATTGAATCTATCTTTAGTAAGGAAGTTTGCTAATAGTGATGATCTAGTCATAAGCATCTAGTTAACAGTCAGTTCAGTGACTGACATCATCCTTTGAGCAGCAGCTCTTGGAAGGCCCTAATCCAGTCCCCACTGATTTTAGTGGGAAGACCAGCACTGGTTGAAGTACACACTAAATTGAGTCTCTGCTAACGTTCAGGAAAGATCTGTGCACAGAAAAGCAGAGTCTGGCATCTTCATTGCTGAAACAACTGACTCACCAAAAAAAGAAGGAAAAAAAGAAAAAAAAATACATCATTTCCTTAATTCACTTTTCTGTAACTGCAGTAACGTGCCTCAATTACTGTCTTTTTTAAAATAACGTGTTGAATGAATGACTGGTGCCAAAGTGCAAAACATAAGCGGTTTCTGGAATCCAGTGTTAAGCTGAGACAAACCTTATCAGGCTTTATTGCACCTTCTCATACTTCAACTGTTACTGAGTTGATCCACTGAATCCAGACATCACAGCTAGATAATATGATATAAACACGGTGTGAAAAAAGGATGACGGAGAAAGGACACAAAATATTAATGCCAGTCAGATATCTACAGATGTAAATCCCTTTTACCAAGATGACTAACAATTCCTGAAAAAATAAAAAGCCGTAGGAAGAAAGAAAGAAACCACATCCTCTATGTGGTTAAAACATGTTTTTTGAAACCACAGCTCTAATCATGCAGCGAAAGCATCCCGCCATTCACTTCATTAGAAAAATAAAGGAAAGGAGATTGATATCAGGCTGTTCCTAGTGCTAGAGGGAGATGGAGAGCCAAGAGTGCCCCTGCAGGACTGATCCCTCTATCATTTTCAGATGCTTGAGTTCCAATTTCTGAAGAGGAAAGAAGGGGGGAAAGATTAGGAAACACTGGAGCTAAACGCATGGCATAAGGACCTGCACAGAATGGGACAGCTTCTCTCTGTCTCAAGATATGACTGGCAGAATAGTCAAGAAAATGATTGGCTTCATTTTTCCCTTCTCACTGTGGTACTTAGAGAAGTGCCTAATTTGAAGAGAGCTGGACAGGTGGCATATCATGCTGAGCTAAACAGATAAGTGTGAGATTTAAATGACAAGACACAGCAAGTTTTGCTGTTGTAAAGAGAATGAATTATTCTGGTGGTACCAGTGGGCACAAGTGGAAGGTCAGCTTGGGGTGCTGCCAGCATCAGCCTGGTGCCTGCTGGCAGATGGTGCCAGTTGATGGGGATAAGAGAAGGGCTGACATATGCAGGGGCTGGCACACACATTATCAGCTCAGGAATATGAAAAGTTTGGGGGCAGGTGCAGATCGATGCAGATGCGGCCACCCCCAGTGCCAGCGCAAAGGTGGTAAGGATGGAGCAGCAAGGAAGCGCTGCAGAAAGCGGGGGGGCTGCAGGTGCTGCTAGCCCGGCGCCGAGGGGCTGGCCCAGGCCGAGCGCCGCACGGTCCCAGGGGAGCTCAGGAGCTCGCTCTCCCGAAGCGCAGCCCTGCGGAGGAGCCCGCCGGATCCCGCGCCCGCCGCAGAGCTGTGCCGGGCGCTGCTCACATTCCCATTTCCAGACTTACGCAACACTGCGAGGGCAGGGGCAGCCTGCAGAGAAGGGGAGCAGCAGGAGATGCAGGCAGCCTGGATCCCCGTGGGGCTCCCTGAAGTGTCCCAAACTAGAGAACTGGCCACCTCCCCACTACTGCTCCTGCAACGTAATTATTCCAGCATGACTGACATGACAAATTAACAAGGCAGCCAGGGCTTGTGCAGCAGAAAGGAGTGTTTTCCCCAAGAATAAATTGTTCCAATCCTTTACGCTAGACACCCAGCCGTGCCCATTCATTAATTGGACAAGCTCTGGTGACAACTGAAATTACCTGACTTCTGCATACTGGAGGGGAGAGCAAGGGCTTTGCAGCCTTAAAACGAAAAGCCTGAAGCCGGAATCCCAGCCACCGTGCAGTTCTGTGGATGGAGCTTTCTTTTTTTAATTCATTTTCAGAGCACAGCCCCAGTGAATCTCCTTTTCAAAGCAAAGGCATGGTCTTTAGAGAATTCTGTCATTCCTCTCTTTGCAGCCCCTGAAATGTGGCACGAGAACCTGACAGCTCATCCAGTGAACCGCAGCCCTTTTAAGACCCACAGATCAACCGAGTTTAAGAACTTTAGCAGCCACAAAACGCCGGGATTACTGCAATGTTGGGATTAATTATCACAGAGTACATTAGGAATTATAAGCATCTGCTTAATCAGTATCCTGTAGTTATTTATTGCAACCAGTGTATCATAATTGCCAAACAGGTACTAGAATAAAAGTGGGGTGGGAAGGGAAATTGATGCCTCTTATATTCAGTCACGGTGCAAGCACGATATTGTTATGCAGACGGTTTTCAACCACTATTTTGATTCAGATTTACTGGTGCCCCTTACTCCTCTGCTAAGGGCAGCCCGGGGCTCTGGTTTGGTACTTCTCCCGCCGCTTGCCCGTTCTGCGCTACCTGCTTACCTGAAATGCAGACGATGAAATTCGCTTGCAGAAGGAAGAGCACCTCCCAAACAATTTCCATCCTCCGATTCTCATGCCAAGTGCATCCCTCGGCGAAAAAAAATAGCGAAGATCAGTATCGCAGTTTGAACGATCCCAGCAAATTTCCTTTCGGAGTTGCAGACTGTATTCCCCAGATGTGCTGACAACACATGTCCGAGCTCTCTCTCCACACGGCTCAAGCGAGATCCCTTCCCTTCCTTTGCCCTCCGAGAAAGACCAAGAAGCCAACCGGGCTCTTCCTCCACCAATGAGAAAAAAATCCACCAGATTTCCCAACAAGACATAGACAACAAACCCCAACCGATCCGGTGCGGAGAGTCTCTATTCCAGGGCGGCCAGGTGCAAGTTACCCCCGAACTCTGCCCGTCTCAGCGGGGCGCGCAGCAGGCCCGGGGGGGAGGCAGGGGGCTCCTCTCCTGCTACAAAAGGAGCGGAAAGAGGTTAGAGCCGCTGCTCCGCGCCCGCCGCGCAGCTCGCAGCAGCCGCGCTCGCTCTG
>VZSV01000047.1:4202421-4228362 GCA_013398735.1 Nothocercus julius
GGATCCCGGCCGCACTGCCCTCCCGGGCTCCACGCGCTTGAGGCGCCTGCAGAAGCTGCTGCGACGCCTCTCCCGTGGTGCTGCCTCGGGGGAGGCTGCGGCAGCGCTTGGCGGGGCAGGGAGGGCGGCCCGGGGGCTGCGGGCTGCAGGGACGCGCATCCCTGCTGAGTGCGCAGAGCGGCTGGGGGGGCAGGGGCACCGCCGGTGCGCAGGGACGCGCAGGGCGCAGCGCGGGACGCGGGCAGGTTCAGGAGCGCCGTGCTCCGGCCCAGGGCGTGCGGGTGAAACGCACCTTTGCCCGATGCAGACACGAGGAGGACGCGCGGTGTGGAAGGGGAAGGGAGAGAGGATCTGCGGGAGAGCAAACCCCCGGCTAGGTTGTTTGCAGGCTCTGAGAAATACGTAGGGCTCGGATTTCGAGTCATGCTGCCCTTATTTAGTTGCAGTAGATGAGATTTCTTGAGTCCTTTAAAGCAACTGGATGGGACAAAATCAGAATTTGAAGGGAGTCTAGACTGCAGGTACTCAGTACTCAGTGTGATTTCTGGCATTCATCTTGCTGGTTCTCTGGGTAGGATAAGTGTTCCTTGCCCTGCAGCACTCTCTGCTGATGTTTACTCCATCCCTTGTGGTAGTTTATAAAGAGACTCATGATTTTAACACCCTGATTGCCACTATCTCCCAAGTGAGAGCAGCAAAGCTAGCATTTGAGAAATACCCCTTTTTGGCAAAATGTTGAAACGTGAGATTTGGGCAACTGAGGCACTTATGGGCCAGCAGGCCGAATGTGGTATGCCCTTGTGTAGATACATCTCTGGGCACTGAATGAGCTGTCCAGAAGCCCAAACTGGTATAGATTCTTAATGAAGCTGAAATATGATTCTCATCTGATTCATGAAAAGTTAATAAAATAAGGACTGCAGAGAGTCCTTGCAAATCATTCCTTTAGGGGCGTGTTATCAAATGAAGTCTCAAATCAGCAGAAGGAATAATTACTATTGAACCTGAGACCTTGTTTGTTCGATGTTCTGTGTTTTCAGAATCATGAAAACCAGCATATTCATCTTTCATGTTTATGCCTTTTTAAAAAATGGGTTAATAATTCCTACATTTGCATTGTGGAAGGAATGAGTGCCATCTTCTATCTGCGGTCTGGACATGTCTAAGTGTTAAGGGATTGCTCAGTAAATGTTCCCATTGATATTTACTAAATCCCTTTACTCAAATAGCTGAACATTTTGCATAGGCTTGCATGTGAATTCTCTTTGGGGCTTTCCCAACTTATTTCTTAAAATAACATCCCAATCTAAAACACAACAAACTCATGAAGGTCGTTCTCTTTATGCTCATATTTACACTGACATCCTTGTTACTAAACTAATCTCCTTAAAGTTATGATGTTATGTGTGGGAAATAAATGTCACAAGCAAGTAGGAAGCAGGCAGGATCAGGCAGTAGATGGGAAAGAATAGCCTTTCTCGCAGTGTCTCTACTGAAATATATGTTGAAAATTGCGTTGAAATTCTGTATTTTTTATTAAGCCAGCCAGGAATCAGACTGGTGACAAGAAAGAAAGACAAATCTGGTGCAGAAAACTCATATTTAATTCCTACTGATGTCGGTGGAACCTTGGTATGAGTTTAACAGCAGGAATGCACTGGAGATTGCACTAAATAAGATTGTTTTTTCAGCCTCTAAGTGATTAAATCAGTAGGCGTACAGCGCATCTTTTTATTTGCGAAAATAGGATGTGCATGATCCAGGTGAAAACAGAAGTTCCATACCAGGGTAAGTTAGGTGGTTGATGGTGGCTGCTAGCAGATAGTCAAAAACTCTAAATGTGTTAATATTTGTGTATCAGTTTGTTGCAGCCTGTTTATTCTGCTCATGCAACCCGTATGCTGAGGTAAGTAGTTTGTGAGTTAGTCTGACAAATTTATTGGAGGTCAAAGGAAAGTTGAAAGTTTTTCTTACCTGGATTATATCCTGGGGAGCTGAGAAAATAGATTTTTTTTTTTTTTAAATCTGCATAAATAATGATTTCATTCTGCTGTCATGTGACCTTAAACTTTGGTTTTGAAGTCATTAGGGCCCCACTGGCTGCTACAGCTCCACAAGAAGGCTTGGGAGGCTTGGCTCAAGCAAGCTGAATGGATGTCAGTATGGACCTATTCCAGAGCCCAGTGAAATCAATTGGAATATTTCTGTGGACTTCAGTGAGTTTTGGATCAGGCTCTTACTGCAGAATTCAGTACAATGTATTTGATCCCAGGGGAGAAGGTTTAATATAGTATGGCATATTTGGGATAGAATTAAAAGGTGCTGTAAAGCAGAACATAACTCTCTTGTGTGCTTTGGTGGAGTTTTAAGTTCAAAATAGACAAAAACACTTGCTGCAGCCTCAGTCTTTTATTGAATGAGCTTCCACTCAAAACTCCTTCTGTGACTCACTAAAATGAAGGATTTTGATATTTACTGCGTTTGTTTGATTTCAATTCATGTTTGCACAGTTGGCTAAACTTCTCAAACCTAATCTTGCCAACCTTTGAGCTGTACTGAAGTCAATGGACTACTCATGTGCCTAGAGTTAAAAATGAGTGTAAAGTGTTTTTAGATAGGTCTCTGAGGCATATTCATGTTTTTTAATTCTGAAGACTTCGCTATCTAGAAGCTGTGGCTGGGATTTCCACCAGAGCTTAAGGGTGCCTAACTTACATTAATTACATGCTGAATATTTAATTTTTTGAGGCCAGAGCTTCAGAGAAAGAGTTTGTGTTCTAGCTATGCCAAGAAAGTTCAAAAAGTACTTAAATAATAACATATTCCAAATCAGAAAAGGAAATAAAAGCTTGCACCTCCTCAGAGGAGCCAGCAGACCAGTATTTTGACTCATTTTACTCAAAATGGGCTTGGATCAGAGAAGATCGTTGCAGAAATTGTTTAGAGCTGGGCAGCTTGTGAGCAAAATGGGTTTGAATGGGGCTCATGCTGTGTTGATGAAGAGGTTGCTGCCCCACGTTACTGCTGCGCTGCTGAAGGCTCCCGCTGGCCTGGGGCGGCAGCTTGTCCGCACATTCCCCAGCCCGTTTCTGCCCGAACAAGTCACATCTGCAAAGACCTGTTACTTAAACTGCCTGGAGCTTCTGGCATGTGTCCCGCAGTGAAGCTGGCAGGGCTGGACCAGCCACCGCTGCTGCTGTCCCCTGCCCTGAGGTTGCTGGCCCCAGAGCAGGACGATGGATGAAGTTGTGAAAGAGCTCCTGAAGCGCCGCTGGGAGAGGCTCGGATGCAAGTGTGAACTGGGATCAAATCAAAGCCAGCGCTGCAGTCTGCTCAGGCCAAATAAAGCTCAAGGGTTTCCAAATCCAAATGAGAATTTAAAACTCATCCAAATCTCCAGTCTCTTAGAGGCCAGTTTAGGGAACTTTACCAGAACTGGCCCCTAATCACCACTGAAATGAAAGTGGTTGCTTGGAATGAACCTCACAGCGACAGCGTTGAACTTGCTGTCAGGTGTCACATGAATATGATACTGCCTCTTTTTGTCCAGAGTTTATAGTCAAGTCAATTCAAGGTTGAACTTGCACTAGGTGTATTTTTATTACATTTTTTTATTAACTGAATTGTTTGTTGAAGTCAAGAAGGACTCTGTGTTTAGACTGTATATTTGAATGTTTTGCAATGCAAGTTCCAAGTAAATTGCCAACAAGGCAGTAAAATATCATAATGAATTGCAAAAAGCTACTGGAAGAAAATTCTGTGCGTTCTATGCAAGCATTTGAAAGCTAGGATTAAGAAATGCATAGCTGTTTATTTTAATATTAGATAATCAAAATCTGTCTACTTAAGTCTTTGGTACCTATTTATTGCCTGCATGGAGTACTCTAATCTCAGGGAATAAGTATGGGATTAGAAAAGAATTTATAGTGCTGATTTTACCAGCTCTGTGGCTTTGAACAAGCTCTCGGTATCTCATTTTCTAGCATTTATAGAATAGACCTCAATTCCACAAGTAACTTAATAAAAACAGGTTAAATAATCTCTTACTGCCAGTGAGGAAGACGCTTGTGACTGTGACCACCTCAAGAGTAAGAAGAAAATAGGTCAGAATTGGCCAAGCCTCTCGGTTGTGTTGGAGGCCCAGCCTGATGCTTCGGAGGTCCAAGGCAGTCGGGGAGGATGGGGCTCAAAGGAGCTGCTTTCGTGTTGCAGGCCCTGCCTGGCCGGGCCTCAGCTCACTCCTAATAGACACACATCTAATTTTAAGCATTTAGATGGCCCCTTTAAATGGCAAATATGCTTAGGAACTTTATTGATTCAGAGGCTCAACAAGGTATTGTTAGAAAGCCACTAGTGATGGGCGAGTTGCTGAGAGTATAGCTATAAATACTGAGAAATAATGTTGCCATTTAATTTCTAGTGATTCTCGTTCATATATTGTTACTTCCATGTTTTCTTATGTTTTCTGAGAATATCTTTAGTGTCTATAAATAGTGCTGACCTCACTAAGGAAGCTGATAAAAAATTTAACATATCATCATCATAAAAGTGCAGCTTTTTCAAATCTCTCAGTGCTAAGGATGTTAAGGTAGTTCTGTTCCTGTATCGATAGTCTTTATTACAATAGAGATGGAATTTACATTTACTGTTAAAGATAATGATGCGATGTATTTAAAGTTAAAAACATCCCCAGCAAAGGAACAGGAAAATGACTGCCACTTAACTATGAAGTCAATAATTTGAGTCAATAATGGTGTTGTTTTTTTTTCTGTGAGCCAGTCTATTAATTATCATACATACTGATTTCAGTCCAAATCCCTTTTTCATGTCTGAACTCCAGCAGATAGTGTTAAGACATCAAGTATTTGTGAAATAATGTTCTTTTAATTCAAAAAGACAGATATAAACGGCAACCACTGGAAGTGAGAAATTAGTCACAAAGTGTTTTAAACACTGTTATCTTGCAGCCCCTCCGGGGGGCTCCTTGGGCGTCCTGGGTGCTGCGCAGCCACTAGGGTTGGGCACTCATGCGGCCAGGGAGGGTGGCCAGGCTGAGATTTCTCTAGGGGCCACACGTGCAGACAGGGCTGGTTTGGGGAGGTGCAGTGACCACAGTCCTTGCAGCATTCAGCTCTCTAATAGCTGGGGAGTGTATCATTGAACTCGCCTCTTAACGATAATTAAAAAGATAAACAGGATTTCTGGTGTTACTGTAATAGCAGGCTGTGGTGTAGTCCCGGGGTGGTAAACGATGACAAGGGACATTGGTTTGTTGCCAGCTGGCCTGGCCACCCCAGGTAGGATGGCTTGGGATGGTGCTTCCAGTTGTGTGTTGTCACAGAAGTCCTATAAGTCTCTTCTTGCCACATCCAAAGCAACTTTGTCTGGGACAGGGATGAGAGGCTGCCCGCATGCACCTCAGCGCATCACCGTATGTTTCTGACTGTTTCTAAAGCTACCTGTCTAAACTACAGAGCAAGGAAGAGAAATTCTCACTTTCTGTTTCCCTCCCTCCATCCTTTTCTTTTGCAAGTTTGAATTAATTAAAAGATCAAAAGCAGTATACTTTTCTTTTATTGAGGATTTGTAGTCATCACAAATGAAAAACAAAGAACACATCTTGAAAATGATTCTGATACGAATCTCACTGGTTGCTTATTACAGATTTTGACAGGCAGTTGTCGCCTGATGCCTATTTAACATCATTTCTTATACCCGATGAGTAATGGTAGTTGCATTAAGAGATGGATAATATCTATGTGTGTGTGAGCCAGGGCTGCTATCTTTTTAATTTTCATGCAGTGCTACCCTTGGAGTGGACTGGGATGGGAACTCATGCTCCCGCTAGGATGTAATAGGTATTCACTCATTGGGGACTTTTCCCATTGTACTAAGATTTTCCACCATCCTATTAAAATTGCTGTCCTTTTTATTCACTATTTTTCTGTATCGATTATGAACCATATTTTTTTCGGGGGGAGGAGGGGAATACATTACCATATTTTTCTGAAGTTATTAATAGCAGTGAAGAAGGAAGAGGAGACACATTTAGTGGGTAGCATCATTCTTATGTTTCTAGATCTTTTTAGGTTTCATAACCAAGATTTTCTGTAAGCAGACCCTTGTTTTGCAAGTATCCGCTTCTGCAGTATTTTTAGGTGAAATCAGTTAATATGAGTGTTCTGAGATTAATACACTTATCTTCTCATTGGAGGTTGTTTCCTGCTACTTTTCACGTGTTGAGAATGTCCATAAAGCATCCATTATGGGCCTGAGCTTGTTCCCATTAAAGTGAATGGAAGTTTCACCCTTTGATTTTTAACAGATTTCCTTTGGAATCAAGCCCCAATTCAGGCTTTCGCCAGCTGGTTAACTTTCATCACAAAAGTAATTCAGCAAATGGAATCATTCATGTGCTTAAAACAGACCACGCACTCAAGTTCTGTATAAGAGAGTACAATGACGGTTTGTAGTCAGTGCTTGGAAGAGCTGCACTCAGAGTGGCGCTTCCTCAGCCACAGCATGAACCAAGCTTTTGTGTTCATTTGCACCTGTGCTTCCCACTCAGCAGCTCAGATGAAAATACCCCCTTCTTACCTCCTTCTCTGAAATCTCCCAAGTTCCAAGAAGAATTACTTGAGTTTAATTCCTTGTTTTTTAAATTTTGTGTCCCATAGGTTTCCTTTGTAAAATGGGGACAATCCTCATGAGGATGCAGAAATATAATAGCTAATGCTGACAGTAAGCTCTGAAGATTTGAGTACTGTGTAAGTCTTAAGAATAGCTGTAACACACAAAAAAGTCCATGCTGGTTGTTGTGTGAGTGCTATCAGTAGAATTATGGGACCTGTGAAACTTATGCATTGTGTTTTTCTGGAAAGAGAGTGGAGGAATTGGCATCTAACACAATTCAAAAGGTGAGAACAAGCCCTCAAAAAGAAAATAAAGCTCTTCTGACTTTTAGAAATCTTTACAAACGTCATTTAGTGTCATTTTCAAATACCTTGAAGGGATCATAAAACTTTGCTCTTCTCTGATCATTGTACCACTTAGAAGAGGAAAGGTATGAACAGCCGTAACCCTGGCACATTTTTAACAATACTCAGGACCAAAGGGGATTGTAAGATGGAAGCTTTGATAACAAAAACATAAAGATGTCATTGTCAACTGTCTCAAAATATACATGCTTGTTGTAAATGTCACATAAGCCTACAGCTAAGTGATGGATCACACTTTCCTGTGTTTTCCAAGTACTCTTGTTGATGAATACTTTAACTCCTTCGTGAACTAGCTATTGTGTCCCACAAGTTGCTTTCTGTCCCTAGCATCACTAAAACAAAAACCTCTTTTAATATGATTCAGTTGCAAATATAGCCTACCATTTCCATTCTACTCTGTGCAGAGGGAAAAATACTTGGAACGTATTTGGAAAAAAAAAAACAAAAACACTGGCATAATGTCTAGCAGTAGTATGAAATCTGTCGTCTTTGTTAAAACAGTGAAAGTGGTAATAACTGGCATGCGGAACTCAGTCCTTAAATCTTTGGTACTAACTTGTGGCTTCCTTTAGACCATGATTCAACAAAGCACTTGAGCATATGATTAAAATTAAACATTTGTTTGGGAGCATCCTGGCTTAGCTCGGCATACAATAGAAAACTTGGCTGGAAATTTGTAAGGCGTATGACGCTCTTAAGAGCAGCAGATAAGGCAGAATAGATTTTGACCTATTAGGCCCTGATCCTGTGATTATTTTTGTGTTTGTTTCTGTCTTCCACCTGACTGGGAACAATTTCTAACCATGTCATTCTTGATTGTGGAGTCAGGCCATTGTGGGGAGCTGAGAAATTGAACTGCTTTGGGATTGTACCAACTTCTGGTACAACCAACCATGGTCAACACCAGGCTGAAGCCAGCTCTACTCACAGCCTCTCACCAGGCAGCATGGAGAACATGCTGCTCGTATTTCTGCCTGATCAGGTGAGTCCCTAGCCCATGGGAAGGATGATAAAGCTATTTTTAAATCTATCTATCTACACAAGATCTGAGCTTTGTCACTGCTTCTTCATCTCAGACATCTCTTCTACACCCATCTTTACCAAAAACAGGAGGCACCAGTCCTCTCTCCTTGTGCAGTTTGCTCAGTGAAACTTGGTTATTCCTGTGCTTTTGGTAGAACCATTGGACTTTCCTTTGGGTTTAGAGGTTTTTATAATATTTAAGTGTCCTGTCACTGCATAGAAACAAAATAATAATCTTAAATACAGTTCAGAGCCAGAATACAGGAACCGTGCATTGCCAAAATTTAGTAAAGTTCATGAAATTTTTTGAGTGAAACTTCATCACCTATTAAAATCTGTAATCCCAACAAATTAAAATTTGAAAACTACAGGCTGGTGAGTATCTTAGCTCAGCTGTTAAAAATCTATGAATTGCAAATCATTAATAATATAATATTACAAAACCTATTACATCTTTGATTGGGGGGAAATGGACTGAGGCTAGTATTACATTATTCAATTAGATTAAATTTCATTTGGTATATGTTTTACTTTATTTCAAGTGCAATATGTAAAAGGATCATGGTAGCATCCATCCAAAATGTCAGTTAATTTGTGTATAGAGCAAACAGCACACATAATAATTTCACCCTATATTGCAGCTCTGTTGACTGACAGTGGAAGTGCTGCTGGATTCACTATGGTTAATTAGATTTCTTTATGCAGTGTACAGCAGCATTACAGACAACTATTTATAAATGAGCTTATTAAAATTACTACATATACTGAAAGCTTGTTAAACTCTGTTTCTTCAATGTTTATGTTCTCACCTTTGCATATTTTACCTCTTCAAGAAAACCTAACGAGAAGTATAATCCTAAAGCAAAGCAATCCAAGAGTTAGTGGATCAAGTTAAAAGATTTTCAGACGTCTCAGAGGCCACAGTGATGTGATAGCTAGTAGAGATTACTAACAACAGCCTTGTCTTCCTTTGGATTTTATCTTGCTGGCTAACTTGAATTACAGACATTCCCAATTTATAAACGTTAGTCATACCAATCTAAGCAGCATAGGAATTCAGTATTTATTTCTCAATTTGTTGCTATTTCCTACACATTTTATTGATCTGTTCTCGTTGCAATAATTCTGTGTTTGTATTTATTTCCCAGATTTTCTCTTCTGTTTCTTCTGCTTGCTGTACATCCATTAGGAATTCCTTGGTGTTGTGATCGTGCCATTGCTTGGGTTTCTTTCTTCCTGAGGCACTATTTGTCACTGTCAAGGAAGCCACTTCATAATCCATCTTGTTCAGGGTGCTGTTTGAGTACATCTTTAACTGTAAGCATGTGTCCCATTGATTTCCATGGGATCTGAGCACATGCTTATGTAATACTGTGAGCAGGGAGGGCTGAGCACAACCTCTTCTTTTCTTTTCTCCCTTTAAAGCCATCATTCTTTATCCTGATGTTGTGTGTGCTGCTCCCACATTTATTACAAACACCTTCCCTGGGATACTGATGCACCTTTTGTTCTGGCACTTTATCTCAATTAGATGAAAGATGTAAATTTCTCCCCCATCTCTCCCCTTTATCTGCTTTCAACTGTCAAGTTTCATTTATTCTTCTTTTTGGAAGTAACCAATTCCATTTATATAAAACTAATTTATTCTCAAAATAAACTTAACAGGAATATTGTTCTCAAGATGCTCAATAAAGTGATGCAGCAAAGAGACTGTATTTACATGGCAGTATTGTTATATGAAATACCATATATAATGTATCTTGCATTACTTGCATATTATGCAGAAATCATCTGTTTTAGAGCCTTGATCACTAGACAAGTCCCTTTGTCAACAAAAATGTCCATCCAAAAGTAAACTTGAAGGTTAGGACGTATCTTTAAGACATCGAGCAGTGACATCTCCTTGAAAATTCTGCCTGCAAGCTGCTGTTCTGTCTGAACTGAACAGCACAGACACATAAAACAAAAAGGAATTGACCAACAAGTTTAAGATGCAGCTATTTGTTCTAGTGATTCTCCTCTGTGCAAAGCCTTATTACATAATCTCGCTGGTGAATTTTCCCACGAGTTCCAGGAGCGTGTGCAGTGGTTGGTAGTTTATGGATATAGGAAGGCATTACTTTGAAATCACAGCATTATGGGGAAGGCTGGGTAACCATTGATCTGAGCTGTAGTGACAAAAATTGCTAAGGAGGGGGAAAACAGGGGAGCAAGAAGAGAAAGTAACTCATTCTCCTACTAGCCAGGCATATTAATAGTATAGTAAATGAAGCATTTCTATATTCAGCTTGTTACAATTAAAAAAAGGGGAAGCAGAGAATTCAGTAATGTTCAAAATGTTCCCCATAATGGGAACATTTTTGAGTGAGTCATGCATCCAAATTTTTTGCTTCTGATTCAGCACTCCTGTTTTCATTTTGTCCTGTATATTAAATGTTCCATGCATGGAGTGATTCAGCAGACTGTAGAGTCATCCTTGCAAAGTGCCTTCTGAAAGAGAATTGGTGACTTTTTTTTGTTACTAAATTTGTTGTGGAGACTTGAGCCAAGTAGCAAATCTTTGGACCTAAGTCCTCATTTAGCTCTGTCTGATAAATGTCTGCTCTAGTATACCACTTGTGAAGTGCTGGAGCCTTTAACTTCAGAGAAGTTGTTCAAGGTGGCAGAAGATGAAGAAATTCCATGGTTAAGGTGCTACTGGTAGATTTCTATATTGAGAAATGGTTGATATGTGAGGATAGCGTTGATGACACACCACAGACTGGATTCACGTGGACATGCTAGATACATAATTCTTACTGGGTCATGAGACGAGCTGCCTCGACTACTAAAGCCTTTTTTTTTAATCATCAAAACCCAGACTTTCAGAAATACAAAGTGTATCATCTTCCTGCCTTGGACTAGATGGCATAATACATGTTATAGTGCACTTTAGTCTGTGAATCATAAGGTGTTATCTTTCAAGTTTTGTAAATATCAGTAATGGTGAAACAAGAACATTCTCCCTATGCAAAGTATGCAGCTTGATCCATCATTTTTTGCATGTGTAACTGTAGCCTTGGGCACAAGAATGGGTATGCATAAGAGGGTATTTTTTTATTACCTGTCGAAAACATAGTTCTCAAAATCGCCTTTTGCATACAAATTATATGGTTCTTGAACAGAGCTAAATCTCAATAGAATTGTTATTTTTTGTTTTTTTTTTGATGTATATTAAAAGATGTATATACATAAAAGATTGAAAGATACATGTACAAAGCATATGGCATATGCAGACTTTAATGCACTGTGAGACCTATATCTCTTCAGAATAAGAAATTACTAACACTTGAAAAACAAATTATTTGGTGAAGCTGCAATAGCCCAGATCTGATTGTTTACTCATAAAATGGCTATACGTTACCATATATGCATTGTCAAATCTCCTAAAAATACCGTGCCTTCTTAACTTCGGTTATGTGGGCAGCTACATCTAAGAGAAGAACAACTACCAATTGCAGAGGAAATTTGTTCCCAGAATGTAGAAAGCATACTTTGGAAAAGGAAACTGGGAGATAGGAAAAAGACTTTTATCTCTTTGTGTAGTGTGAGCTTTACCTTTAACACTCCGTTTTATCCTGAAACCCCTTTCAAACAGCCTCTTTGAGCAGTACACTTCCCTTCAGCTTTTAATTTTCGTCCCAAATATTCATTAATGTTTGGGAGGCCACTTTCAAAAGGCCAAATACTGAAAAGGGTCAACTGGAACAACGGGTGTGGAACTGCCCACGCAGAGAAACTGCAGAAGAGAAGCACCCTTACAGTATTTCCTAGCATGATAATTAATTACCTTGTTCTGTAGCAGAATTGTCAGATGAGGCTGTACATGCTGCATTTGCCTCACAAAGAGGCAAACTCACTTAGAACACAGTTACTGCTAATAGGCTTCTAGCACAGGGTCTTATTTTCCCTTAGAATGCAAAGGCAAATAGGATGGGAAAGGATTTTTAAATTTTATTTTAATCGAGTAACCCTGTTTTGCAGAACCATCCTGATTTTTCCTATCATGGCCTTTTTTGCTCTGTTTGTGTGTAGCACTCCTATATTAAAGTGTGCTTTGTTTCTTCTGCCTTCATCAAAGTCTCTTTGGGTGATGGGCTCTGATGTACAAAAACAAGTGGTTCTATCATCTGACACTGCTTTAGGAAATACAACTGCCACTGCTGAAATTGCAAGTCCTATTCCTTTGACCTGTATGTCCCTGACAAATACTTGGTTTATGTTCTGTCTTCTGGCAGCATTAATTTGGCTCATGGACTTTTCTTTCGAAAACAGACTTAAGACTTTCTTCATATAGACTTCATTATATGAGTTCCAAAAAGGAATGTGATATACATGAAAGTTTGTGTACACAGAAGAGTGTGATAACAGGGCACACTACAATTTGTGAATCATCTTTCTACTACCTGGTGGAGGTGTGCTGGTTCCCAGCTAGGGAAAATTTATTCTTTCCTGGAGATGCTTATCCTTAAATTGTCCTTTGCCATAGACCAGCAAATGTACTCCTTGTCATTGCTTAAATCTTTGAGGCTTGTCATGCTGGGGGGCTGACTCAATAGCAGTCAGCTGCTTGAAAATTTTGAAGTCTGCATTGAGATACAGCCTGCTATGAGTCAAGGCTAGTCAAAACACCTGCTTCTGTTGGCTTAATTCACTCTTGATCCTTTCTCTAAGACACTTTCACTTACATGTTTTTATTTTTAAAATAGTTTATGCTGACAACTATTAAAAGCTGAGTAGTAAAAGATGAAAATGAATATTTTTCATTAGTAATTACAAAAATTAGAGAAAGTTGGGAATCCTGCCAGAAAAGAGCATGAAGTTCAAAAATACAAGATGTCATGGAAGCTGTGTTAATAACATCACCACCGTATAGTGAATATGGAGAGAACAGGCCTGCAGTCAGAGCAGAACCACAAACAGATCTGAAAGGATGAGAAAGGCGTAAGTCCAAAACACATAGGCCTTCATTCTCCTATCACCTAGTATGTGACTTGAATTAACAGCTCACTCTTCACCCCTAACGTTCTCATATTTTATTGACAAGGCAATAGTACAGGAAGACTGAGTATAGTATCAAGCAATAGAAATAACACACAAAAGCACAGGAGAGGACTGAAATATATAGGCAAAAGTGAAGATAAAACACAACCATATTAAAGTCAGTGTATTAAAAATAAGTAGACCTGATTTTCTTCTGCATCGGAGCTTCCTTACGCCACTTTGTCAGAATAATGGGGCCATGAAGTGTGCATAACTGTAATTACTCCTACTCCAAAGGTCCTTTAAGCTGACAGACTGGTATAAATGGAACACTGTATAAATGAGAATTGAGTTCCGTGTGGATTAGATTGCATTTTCCTCTGAATTCCAAATGCCTTCTAAAATTTTAAGTAGAAAAGGAGCAGGAATATTTCCCTCCATGGAAAACGCAGGTATTACACAGTTAATATGTTGTACATAAGAGAATTTCATTGGAACTCGCTGTATGCCTTTTCTCTGCCATTACAGAAGTCCAGCAAAGGTGGTTAAAAACCTCCCAAACTGGAATGTTAGAGTTTGCACCAGCTTTTTTAAGCTGGGCCCACAAAAGACATTCAAACCTTACGTGACGTAAATCTAGAGAAATGCCCCAAGGCTCCAGAGGAACCTGAACTAAGAAAGGAGAAAAACAGTCCCAAAAGAGTAAGTTAACCCTTTTTCTCTTACGAAGGGCATATAGCTACCATTCCAGTTGATTTGTCCAACAGTTTTACTGCAAATGAAGGATCCTTTCTTAAGAGATTTCCTTTCTGCAATTCCATCCAAGACTGCTTTCTGTGGCAGCACTTCTTAGGTATCAGAGGCATCAAATACTGCGTGGAGTATGTTCTCTACTTACATAATAAATAGATGGCCAGACTAGAAAGATGCTTTTAAAATCGTAAGATTTCTGTAGGGTAGGATGAGGTCAGAGGAGCTGGGATGTAATATGAGTTTCCAACAAGGAAATTGAAAAGCAAGTGGGAGAAACCGTCTTTCAAGATTCGCCTTTATTATTTCCTTTTCTTCACTGAAATTCATATCAGGACAAGACCGATACAACAGTTTGACAATCTTGTAAGCTTGCTGCAGTATAAAAGGTACTACTCTGCTTAGGTGACTTATTCCTCCCATGCCTGTATGGGTTAATGAAATCCAATCCTCCACTCTTGATAAAATCCATTAAGCAGTGACTAGCTGTTTCATTTGAAATCCCAGAACAGCTATATCTCCGCTTCTCTCCCATCTGTCAGTTAACAGGGTTTCTAAGAGAAAGTTTTCTATTTATCAGGTTGTCTTCTAGACCTGCTGCTTTTTTGCAGGTCTTCATGGAGGGGAAAAAAAAAACCTGTAAGATACAATAATGAGGAATATTTCTGGGTAAGGATTGTCAGTCTGTTTTGGATTGTTTTATTCTGGGAATAGTCTCCCTTGGGTACATGTGATGAATTTAAATAGTGCTGTGCCAGTTACATACTATATTTTTGGGATATGTTTCCTGGATTGCTGGAACTCTAATAGCCTTAGTCTCCTGTCAGTCTAAATGCATGAATGGCTGCTGTAGAGTCTTTAACTGCAAACCTCCCTCGATAAATTATTCTGATAAAAATGCATCTGGGGATTTGGAGTATCCCCAGACTTCTGACCAAATACAAACTTAAACAAAAAGAGTTAGCCATTTCTGGTGAGTGCTTTTGAAAATTTAGCTTGTGAAATGACTGCTGAGTCAGGACATGCCCACCAAAACTCTGCTCTGGATGGCTCAGTCTTGATCTTAAGTTCTTCGCTGAATCGGGACCCAAGACTTGCTAAGTGTTAAATGGAAACATAACCTTGACTGCAACCTGTGAATTTTAGGATGTACAGAAGGGCTTTCATGATGATATTTTCATACAGAAGATTCAGTGGAATTAGTTGGAGGAATGAACCTCCCATCAGTGACAGGCCTAGAGGATAATCCCTGATTAGAAATGTCCTCCCAGGCACATCTTTTGGTATTAGCCTAATTTTTAAAAAGGAGGTTTTGTGCTACTGAGGAATGTATATTCTTAATACTGAAAGTTAAATTGAATCATATCCTGCAGAGAATCTATACAATTCAATTCTATAGTAGTCCTACCAAGTTAGAAATAGATTATGCAGTTGTGGTGTCTCCAAAGGCAATGCTCATCTACAAAACAAAACCTGAGAGTTCTTCGGTGAGGGGGAAGAAAGGAAATGGGAAAGAAAATCCAGCCACAGCTTCTATCTTTGCTGGAGAAATGGGAATAGTGATGCTGTGATCTCTGACCTTTGATTACCAAGCTGGTCCCTTCCAGAGGACAGTGATTCATTGCAGACCCCCTTATCTGCATTTGAACAGACTCAGCCTCAGGCACTGCTTTGTCATACACTGTAACTACAGATGCAATAGATTCCCTGTCCTGGCAGAAATAGATTTATGGAGTTAAAAGTGTACTTTATGCTAGCTGGAATATGAAAGAACCTTTAATGAGATTTAGAAACTTACGGATAAAGCCTAGTATGCCTTTTGTAATAAAACATACATTGGCATCTCTAACTAATGTCTATTGTCGCAGTGTAAGCCTGTAGAGAATAACAGGTGCTCTGCTTGAATTAAGAATTGATAAAAGGAATAGGATGCTATATTTGAAAGTGATATGAAGGCTGAAAATTTCGACAGGAATAAGAAAAAAAATAAAATGTCTTTATTGAACTTTCCAATTATATTTTGCAAGTGAAATTGAAGAAAAAATCTGCTTCAAATCAAACAATGGTCAGCTGCTATAGGTAAACAGCGTGAGTAAATGGTTCCTCTCTGATGACACTTTCAGGCAAAGGCCGATGCACTCTTATTAACTCTGAACTATCCAAATGAGAAATAATCAAGAAGTTGAGATACCCACCATTTATTTAAAAATCTCCTCAGGAAATGCTAAGTATCAATATATAGTGTTTCCAAATATAACCCAAATTGAATGAAAGCATTTTGTTTTACAAAGATAAAGCAAAATTTTTATCTCCTTCCCAACTCCTGGATAGTTTCTGGTACCCACATTTTTCCTTCTATAGCAGTTGTGTCATATCTTCCCACAGTTCCTTAGCAAACAGCAAGACTAATTAAACACGACTTTGAAACTTATAATCTCAATTGTGTCTGTGAAGATACAGTTTCAAGGGGAAGTTTTAATTTTGTAAATAAAAGGTTCTTTTCCTTTGTTTTTATGATGTTTATCTAGTTCCTAAAGTTCTGGATGACTTTAGTTCCCACCTACGCTTATGTATATAGTTTTAGAATTGAGTGTTGGATATAGGTACGAATGTCCAGTGCTGCTATTTGGAGCTGTTAACTTTGTTACTTCCAATTTCTGATTCACAGATAATCGGAATGTGTATAAAATATGCAAATGCCATTGCTCTTTTCTTCCTCAGCAGAGGTTATTTGCTCTTTGTTCCTAGTCACAGCTGGTTAATTGTCACTATCCAATCTGGACTGTTCACTTTAAACTCTTCAGACCTAATTAAGGCTGCTAGTATGGTCATATTAAAGATTTTATCAGGTGTAAGTTACACATGCACTCTTTAGGGCTTGTGATTTATAGTATATTGTCATTAGCTGGCTGTCCCTAAACTGAAGGAAGTGGTGACATCTCCTAACTTCTTCAGTTTAGGTGTAATCCATCTTCCAACTTGGTAACAAGTAAAAACCTGTGTAAAAAAACATTAGAGACTATTATATATTCCTCCATAACTTTGTCACTGTTTTCACCTTCCATGTCAAACATTTAATTCATGTCTCAGTAATTCAACTACAGCTTCAGTTTGCGCAGTTCTTCTTTCAACATAGGTACAGAAGAATAAAATGGACCTCCCCAGCCTCACATTTCTTATTCTAATCGCCTTAAAACTTGTCAAAGAACATCCTGTTACAAGCTTCCTTTCCAACACCTGCTGGACTTACTCCCTATGAGTTTTGCCAAGTCACATAGACTAATGCAACATCTGTGGAGCTGCTTGATTAGGCAAGCTAAATTTTTCTTGTCTTCTATACCTATAAGGCTCACTAGCAGTGCATTTTGATGATGCAGGAGACCCCTTTCTTCAGCTTCAAATGTCCTGTTTTCTTTCCTCCTATTTTTCTTGATGTAATAATAAGTTCTCTTTTATTTTTAAATAGGTGTTTTGATTTAGTGGTTCTCCTTGGACACCCAGTCTTGTGAATAATCCTTATTCAATCCTTGTTCAAAAAGAGCCCACTTACAGGGAAAAGGGTATTCAATCTAACTTTTTGACATCTTTACTTTTATTTATAGAGAACTGTTCTTGCGAGTTTTGCCTTCGGTAAACAGTGGTCAATGATAGCAAGAGCTGCAGTCTATTTCAAGCTACATCAGCTCAGATGAGCTGAAAATTCAGTCTTCTGGCAGACTGTGGTCAGGAAACAAGGTGGATCCAGCACTGTTCTTAGCCGCCATCGCTGTCTCGCCCAACATGGAGAACTAAATCGTTCTGCGACATTCAGAAACATTTCACCTCATAGGAGATTATAAGTTTCAAAGTCGGGTTTAATTAGTCTTGCTGTTTGCTAGGGAACTGTGGGAAGATATGACACAACTGCTGTAGAAGGAAAAATGTGGGTATCAGAAACTATCCAGGAGCTGGGAAGGAGATAAAAATTTTGCTTTATCTTTGTAATACGAAATGCTTTCATTCAATTTGCCCTGCACACCCGATGGCAATACAGCACTTTTTAGGTAACAGACACAGTGCAACTAACAAAGAATGTGAAAATCATGAGGACTATGCATGGTTTTTTTACTGTTGTCTGAACAATAGTGATTAACACTGGTGTCCATGGAGAATTTTGATGTAACATAATAGCAGAAATATCACTAGTCTGTAGTCTGTAGCCCTTTTCTTTAGCTAAATGTAGATACAGAGATACAGAGACAGATTCTTGATAATCTGTGTTTTCTACCTCTCCTACCACTACGGTAGTGGGTTTGGTTCTGGTAATTACTGGTTCCCCTCTCGCTGTCATTGCCCTTCTGACGTCAGCCAAGTTCAGGTGACAAGCAATTGAAGGATGGAACCAGCATGTCATCATATTAAAAATAGAGTTCACAAAGCTGTCTAGGATAGAGGAGATACCACAGACAGCTGTTTTTTCATGGGAGAGGATGTTTTTGTGTGTGTGTGTGTGTGTGTGTGTAGGTAGTTCTTACGTCTGTATGAAGCAGAAAGACGAGGAAAGCTCCTAAAACTGCTGTTATTTCCTCATGGTTTCCATTGGCCCTTAAATGCTCTTTGGCCATTAATATTACTTTTAAGAAAGGTGTCTCCCAACAGGACTGTATGATAGAAAATTATTCTAGTCCTTTTTTTTTTTAAGGATTACTAGATGGTGTGATACCTCATACTTCAGCACACTCCTTTTCCTGTGCTCGGTTCCCCTTTGCATGTGCAGCATCAGCGTCAGCGCGAATGCCCAGTTAGGTACCAGGGCGGGATGGGGAGGTACGTGGGAGAAGGGTTAAGTCCTCCCCCTTCTCCCTTGCTCTTCATCCCTCCCAGGTGAGCATGACATGTAAATGCAGTGTCTTCTCTTCAAACTGATTTTAAAGATGTTCCCAGACTGCATGTAAACACTTACAAGGTTTGTAACTGAAGAGGAGCTGCGTTGCCTCAGCACTGTGTTGTAAAGGCTGCGCATGGGTGTCTGGTAAAGGAGAACTGATTTCATTCCTAGCTGTGGTACAGCCTTGCTAGGTGACCTTGGGCAAGCCACTTAACACCTGTGTTCCCTTATTCCCTGCTGTGTAAAATATTGCTGATGCTTTTCTCGATTAAGGAAGAGCAGCGAGGCGCTGTTCATTAATTATTGTTGGAGAGTGTTGGAGATCCAGTCCAATAAAAGCATAGGCTACAGTGCTTTGCTCTTCTACAATACATTCATCTGAGGAGGGTAAAGCGTTACATCTCCCACTTTTATGTGAAAAGAAAGAAAATTAAAACACCACTTGGAAGCACTATTTTAATTGGCTTTGTTTTTTGTTTTCCTGCATTGCACCCAAGGCTAAACTCACTGAGGCATTTATAAACCTCCAGAAGATGAGGACAGGCACCTTCTGCAATTTGCCTAAGTAGCCTGGGAATCTGCTCCCACTGGAGTCAGGCGCCTGACCAGCTTGGGCGGTTTCATCACTCCCAAAGGAATGCCTTCTACATCCTTAGGTGGCAAATTTTCTTTGCTAGTCAGAGCTCTAAGATCACCATTTGCAATGCTTAAAGATACAAAGCAAATAAAAAAAAAAGCTGCAACCCCATTCTAAAACATACACCTCTCTGTCTTACTAGTTTCATTCAAACATTTTGCAATATCAAGTTGGGAGGGGAGAAGCTGTTCCTGAAACTGCTCTCATTTCTTTCCACTTCGTAAGAGTGCGAGCTCCATTTAACAACATTCTTGTCCAGCATCCAGCCCAGACTCCTTCCAGAGGCAGAAGGGTTTAATTGCTCACTTGCTCTCTGCTTCTGCGTATCATTCCCATGTCATTGCTGAATTAGGTTCCATGGAAGCTGAGGAAGCTGTTGTTCCTGATGGAGGGGAGCTGCCCCACTGCAGATGCCCTTTGCATGACTAACAACGGTGCACTGGATGATGGTAGTTTGGGGTTTTACTTAGCAGATGTTGCTGTGAAAAGGTTTCAGTTTTGATGTGTGGCTGAAACAGCTCCTGACTACTCAGCACTTTATTGGTGTATATATAACAAGTCCTACAGAAGAGGCCCAAATCAATAGCTATAAATTCAGATTTGATTTTCTGTGTACCTTGTGGATCTGTTGTAAGCTCTGTAATCATCTGTCTCACCACCCACCCATCAACTGATGTTTTTTCTTGGAAAATTGAATTTTTGACTAACTTATGAGGCATAAGGACAGGGATCTGACTGTAGGGTTTGTCACTGTCTCATCACTGGTGTTAAAACTGATCCCAGAATGAATTGAAATAGTCCAATTTCTGACTTTTCAGAAGGAAAAGTGAAAGACCCATTTTTCATATATCTTTTATGAAACAGGTTTCCTTTGGAGTAACTAGAAAAAAAGTCAGTTTCTTTGGATATTTAAAATTTGTAAGGCAGCAATTAGACAACTGTCTTCCTATATGAAAGAGTGTATTTGATTACAGGGTTGCTTGTTTGTTTCTTTCTCTTCCTATTTGCCAGCAACAGCTGCTGTTCCACGGATCTGTAAAACGTTCCTGCAACAAGATCTAGGAGAATCATTTATGAGTAGCTTGGCAGTTACTGAGTTAATTTTCTGGGCCAGTATTTCCCCAGGTGGAAACCTGGCAGACACCTCCCTGCGGGCCGGGCGGCATTGGGGAGCTGTGTAAACCCTCTGACTGCATTCAGGTGGGACCTGGGTGCTGCAGGGCATTAGTGAGTGAGCAGGTGACAAATGCTGAGGAAGTTTGGCTTTGTGGATCCTTTGAATAGATGATTCTCTCATAAGCCTCCTCTCTGTTGAGAGTTTCCCATAGTATGTTTATTATGTTTCTTTTTAAATTTCTTTCTGTTGTTGCGCTGGAATGGATTCTTACTCTTCTGCTTTTGGATTGCTTTATAGGTAATCAAAAATGGTAAGTGAATTAATGGTTAAAGAACATAGCTGTTAAGCAGGGTGTTTTATGGGGAGGAGTTGTGTTCGTTAGTGCATGGTGTTCTTAATGTTTTATTGTTATAGATGTTTCAGAAATTCCCTGTTCAGGGCTGGAGACATTTTATAAGAAAACTGTCTTAATGGTCATAATGTTCCATTAAATGTGGTCTCTTCTGTATATGTTTACAATTTAAAAAATCGTAAGTGCTCTGCTTGCTCTGTGGAGAGCTTGTTCTACCCAAATTGGAAAACTGGGGAAAATAAGAAAGGAGAAAAACTTTGAGGTGGAGAGAGAGGGAGAGGTAAGATTGAGAGAGCTGTAAAGGCTTTTTTAGAAGAGCAAGTGAGCTTTAATATTTGTGTGTGTATATATGTGTGCATGTGTGTGTATATATATACACACATGCAGATACACACATTTTAAAAAGCTCTTGTGTCTTCCAGTCTCATGAAACTAAGAAGAGTTTAGCTGAAGTTGTGCGTTGCTGTCACAGATCATTCCTGCTTTGGTGATGGCAGGCTGCTGCTCTGATGCTGCCTTTGTGGCCATCAGTGATAAGTGCATTTTTTTACTTTTTCCATGCCCCCTTTGCAAGGGCGGCTGTGCAGTGACTCTTGTCCATTGTATCAGGCAGTTCTTCCTCGTTGCTGCTCTGAGCAGTAGCTGTCCTGTTTGGATAATAGCTTACCTTGATGAAGTTGGACAAAAATGAAACAAAGCAGGGAAAAATCAATAGCTCTTACTGTAATAGAGGGGATGTGTTTCTAGCTTAGTTTATGGAGGTGTATATAATGAATCATGTTATATGTGACCACATATTAGGTAAGTTTCTCCTATCCTTACTCATAGGAGTAGTTCCAGGTAACCAAGGAGCTGCGTGGAGGACATGGCTTAGCTTCCCTTACTGCACTGTGCCTTCCAGAATTGTTATTCTGGAAGCCTGGTTTCTCTCTATTATTAAGAATACATGTGAACCTTAGAGAGGCTTCACAATGGGACTTCTTTAGGTTTATTAAGCTATGGTGACATTTCCTCTAAGGAAAAGATGACCAGACTTCTAGGATAAGCCTGGATGCGCAATGTAGAGTCATCCTACCTTGACAAATGGATGGGTTGGAAGGGCAGCTGTAAGGAACCTAATGAAGTTTTCTCTTTCCGATTAGTGTTTTTTTATTTGTTTGTTTTCCCTTGTCTTGAAGAAATCATATGTGGGATCTTTAGCTCAAATAAAATTCTCTTTTCTTTTAGGCTATCTCATCCATGCTAAGACAAGAGCACAAATCAGCAAGACCAATATGGTGAGTGTCCAGTGAGGCACTAAGGATAACATGCCATTCCCCCCTGCTTTCCCCCTCGAGCCCTTTTCTTTGGGGGTCCTTCTGCACCAGTTGTAAGGATGGATGTTCCTTTCAGAAATCTACTGTAAACTGTCACCTCTAAATTGTGCTCAGAGGTTTCTGATCTCGGCAGCATGTGCTATAGTGTCTTGTGCCCCTGCTTTCTGCTGGAATATAATAAGCCACTTAACACATGGGAGTCTCTCCAGGGAGCTGGGGGGAAGCCTGCTTCAGTTTATGGTGTTTGGGAGCTCAAGGTCCTGCTTGTAAAGGCAGAGATGATGATTCCTGTGTGCAGAAAGTAATTACCAGCCCTGGCCCGCAGCCAGGACAGTGAGGTTAGCAGTGCTGCTCTCCTCAAAGGTGCCCTAGTGATATTAATAACCAAAAGCTCATGGGTAATATAGTGAATGTGAGATATGTATTCTAATAGGTAGTTCGGGTGAGATACTTGCTGTTCTCTGGTTTCATTTGAATACATGTGAGTATATTTAACACAGAGAGGGTCAAATAGTGGACTTGCATTTGAACATACGTATGGTGTAGAGACATACAGAATCCTTGCCTAAGTATAGCCACTACAACACCCATAAACATACCTGTTACAGTTAATCTGCGATGTTATCCTAATGACTATCTGCATTATCTTTTGAATGGAGATGAAAATATTTTATTTAACAGTTCTATTAGATGTGGTACAGTGATACGGAGACTTATTGATACTGTGTCAGCTGGTTATGCTGTAAAGAATAATCCAAGTGGGATTTAGATCAGTCCTTTCTCACAAGGACTGAGATAAAATGTCTGAAGACTGTGCGTAGCTGAGTTTTCAAGACTGCTTTGTGAATGCAAGACCTTGAAATTGAATATGAGTTCATTAAAGAACACTGTTAATGAGATAATACGGCTATTATTCTCTTTTTGCAAAATTGTTCTGAACTATGACTCTATTCTCCAGTCCTGGTGTTTTCTATGATTAAATGATTTATGCCCAATTAGCTCCTGAACCCCTGTGTGTCATCCTGTTATAAACGTTTCTTTGTTTGTGCTCTGCAGGGGTTTCAGCTCTACTGCATTTAGCTGTGCTCGGGAGATGTCTGTCAGCTTCCTGCTCATGGGGACCTCTGAGTCTTCAGCTTCGCAACAGGCATTTGGTGTTCAGAGTTCTGGGCTTTCAAGGAGAGTGTAGTGGGAGACGCAGCTACACGTGTGGAGTTCGCAGCTGCTGATAAACAAGGGCTGCTGCATTTATCTGGCAGTTCTTCGAAAGCTCTCAGTTATCTTTCTGTTCTTTCTGCTAAGAACTGACCTAAAGGTTAATGCATTTTGATAATGGGCTCGACAACATGTCGAAGACTGTCTAGGATCACGGCCTTTCTGCGTGGAGTGGAGCAGCTGCCTCTGCTGCAGCGTTTGCTAGGGAGTTTTCATAAGCTATGCTGACACTGCTGTGGAAGGCTGAGGCAAGAGGAAAATGGTGGTAAACTCTCGTGGAAGCTTAAATTCTTGTACTTCATAGGCAGTAGCTGCAAAGGAATTCTCTCTTCTGGCTTTGTTAACAAAGTTCTCAAGTTTCTTTTGCATCAGCTGAATGAAATTAAAATGGGGAGGTTAAGCATTTAATCAGCCATGGATGTTGGAAGATATTGGATCAAGCTCTAATATCCTGTGTGCTTCCTCTGACACTACAAATGTCACTGCTGCAGCCTTTACTCATGCACGTGGTGCTGTTCACGTTAATACATTTCAAACTGATGGTGTAAGGGTGGGAGGGAAGTGTCTTGCCCTCCATGTATCCACTTAATAAAAATAAGAACTGTCAAGGTAGGTTTGTGGAAAAAGGTGATAGTGTTGGGATATCAGAGAGGGCAATTCAGGTACAGGGATGTGGAGCACATTGTCTCCTGGGTGGGCAGTCAGTCTTTCAGTGGAGCAGAGGGTACCATGTTTCTTGCGGAGGATTAAGTGCACTTATAACGCTTATTTCAGACTGGAAGATTCCCAGGTGCACACTTTACGGAACAAGCTTGTCATACCTCCATGACTCTTAGGGCTAATTAAACTGGTACATGGAGATCGTAAAGCAAGCAAGGAGGGTCCAGCTATCCTGCCCGTGACACAGACTGACCCAGCTATCCTGATCCCATTGAGACTGTGAGCAGTGTTTTTGAGTAGAGACACAGAACGGTGAAATCTTTGGAGAACGACGGGGAAGTGCTGGCTACAAGGAGCCTAACTACCCCCCAGTGGTTGTGAACTTCTGGTCACTGAGAAGTGGGAAAAGACCTGCAGGGCCATAGCAGAAATCATGTTATAAGGCACAGAGAGTAGGATTCTTGCTCTACAGCCAAAATCCTACTGCTTTTCTTTTGTGACTGCTCTGCAAGAAACAAGCCCTGATGCTTTGGCTACTAAGCAGATGCTGCTTGTTATCAGAGCCACAGCCTTGAGCTCTTAGGACCCAGAGGTTTGTCTGTCTATCTGCAGTTATGGTCTGTTCTACTAGTAATCACTGGTGTGTGCTTGTGATAAAGCTCTTTGTAAGCAGACAAAAAGCATGTTCCGCTTTGATTCACAGGATATTAAATCTCTTTTGGAGTCAAAGAAACAATTTGCTGTGTGGCACAGAATGACCTGTCCAACTGTAGCTAATGACCTTTATCCAAATGAAAAACCTTCTTGCAAACATCTGCCTTAAATAAGGAAGACTTCTTGAAAATGAGTGTTGAATGCTTAATCCTAGGACCTGTAATGCATTTCAATTGAATAAGAACAGTTTCTTTGAAGTTTCAGGAACACTTCTGCACCATAATATCAGCTAGAGTGAAAAATGGTAGGAGTTACCTGACTTTGGTCCGTGATTTCCTTCCCTTACGTACGCCTGGATGCAGCAAACACTTAAACACTAGTGCTTAGGCTTCCAAGGACTTACCTGGTTACTTACTAAAGGTAAACAGCAATTACTGTTATGCAGCAATTGGATTCTTGAGTGCCAGTAATCAGCTTGAGCGGTGTATAGAACAGCCTCCCCTATTAAGGCTGGATCTAAAGCTTATTGAAATCGGCAGGGGGTTTCTAATTGAGCTTTGACAGGCAGTAGTTCCAGCACTTACCAATTCAGAATTGTGTTTCTGTTGTGTGGGGATTTGTTTGTGCTTGTTTTTTTAACATATAAACATATGTTGCACTAAAGGCACTGAACTATGCCTGTGAGCTTCTATGACAAAAAGGCTAATTTATAAAACAACTAATTGCCATAATGCACTTGCAGTGTTTCTTTAAGTTAATCTGAAGATAAGGACCACCTGAAGTATCTATATGTGCATTTAGGAGTTTATTTTATCTGTAGCTGTTAGATAACTGGTCTTGGACTATAGCTACATGTGGACTTTTGTGGTTGGACTGAACAGTTCAGCCTCTCCCTCCCTCCCTTCCCCCTGGTGCTCGTTCCTGCCCTTCATGCTGTCCCCGCACGGGTTAGTGCGGGTGCAGAACGGGCCCCGCAACTAGCGGCTGGACGGGGCAGCTGCTGTGCCAGCCCTTGTGAGCAGCATTGCCAGGGGATGACTGCCTGTGGTGTCACTATTTTGCAACATAGTTATGAAATGGGTAATTTAATTTTCATCTTTCCCTTTTTTCTTTTAAGTGATGGCTGCAAACATAGCAGGATGTGGTTGGAATGCTTCACGCATTTTTTTTGTGTGCCTTTTTCCTTAGGCTTGTTTTCCTTCTTAAGAAAGACAAATTGTTGAATACATTTGCATGCTGTAGTGCTTGAAATTATGTGTTCACAGACTTTTTTGTCTGTGCTCAACTGGTTGGGTGTAGATTCTTGCTTTTAATAAGAAAGTGGCAAGAT
>VZSV01000047.1:4228397-4249036 GCA_013398735.1 Nothocercus julius
GTCATTCTCCCCAAGGAATTACAAACAGATGAGGCATATTGAGGACAAGCATGTGGTAACAAACAACTTCTGAATAATTTTATTTCGGTTGTTCGGTGATGACTTTGAAAACTTCACAGGTAAAAGACAACTTTTCAAGTAAAACACAGTCATATCAACAATTCCCTGTATGCGTATGTTCGTTTTGCTTCTCTCTCCTTGTTATTCTATCTTTTGCAGGGAAAGTCTAAAGTGATTCTGATATTCTGTTCATGCAGAAAACTTTGAACTTCAGTGTGTTTTGATTCTGAAATGAAATTCTGTTTATTTCTGTAATTAAATCTGCACAAATCTTGTGCAGTGTTTTCTTTGGCTTTGGGGAGGAGAAGGTGGCAGTCAAATACTTGAATATTCCTCTCTGGTCTCAGGGAAAAAGAATAAGAATATGGGGAAGAGCTCTAGAATGATAAGCAGCCTCTTGTGTTCATTCCTGTTGCTCTTCCTGGCTTTGAAAGACACCTGGTTGTGAGAAACTACTATGGAAAGACACGGAGGCCAGAGGGCCTCTCTTCCCCCTGCTTCCCACCTCATCCGAGACACCTTTGGCTGAAGCTCCGAGTGCATCAGGTAGCTCTCTATGGAAGGAAACTTCTTGGGGCTGCACTGGCCCATCCCAGCTGGCTGATCTGCCGTCTCCTTCCAGGCAGCAACATTTGGGCCTCCTCTATGGAGGAGCTGACTTGAATGTTGTCTTGTCGCCTGTGCCCAGGGATGGTCAGCAGGCTCGTGACTCTGCTATAGACACAGCTGCATGTGGCTGTTAATAGCTCTGTTTTGTGGGCCTTGGTGTTCTAGTTGTGCAGGAATAACAGGGTCTGTAACCTCTTTGTCCTAAAGATAGTGCAGTGCTTGGGCTCTCATTTTATACTGCAGACTTCGGAGTGTAACCTTTTTGCTAAATGGGCATGTATTTGGCTAAAGTCTTTTTGCAGACCTACGTAGATCTTACCCATTTCTGTCATTCCCAGCTGTTCCTCTCACTGTTAATGTTTCATGATACTTTAAGCCGTGGATATATTATTATATTAGAAGTTATATTCTTACATGTATATCAGGAAACTGCTTGGTTAATGACACTTCTCTTGTTAGTGTTAACTTTTCAGTCCTAAAGAAGATATTTTTTCCTTTCAGCATGTCACACACTTTTTCCAGATGTGGTAGTAGAGTTAAAGCAGTATTCATAACTCATCCTTCACTGCTTCAAAGAAGCAGATACGATCATAGTGGAATCAGAAAATGAATGTAAAAACAGGCGAAAGAGTGAAATATATTACCCTGATGACATTATGGCAACATAATGAAGAAACTGAAAGGCACAAAATGAGGTCTTATATTTTCGTTAAGTTTACTAAACCTATTCTTTCATACTTTATGGCTGTGAGAAACATCAATAAGATTGATTAAAAAAGGCTGTCGAATGTTAAAATTATACCAAGTTGCTTGCAGCTTCAGTATTATTCACACTTACAATGGGCCATTACCTATACCCTGTTCTTTACGGGGAATAATAATAAATTAATTGCTTTCCTCTGTTTTTTACCTTGCCTAAAGCTTGTCAACTACTTCTTTTAAAGATTGCCACAATTACCTTCTTGCGTAGTAAAACTGGCTTCTGCAGCTTGGAAGAACTTTGCCATAAGCCTTGTTTCCTTGGAACATATGGCTGCGCTTGCTTGCAGCGCCCAGCCTGCTGCAGCTTGATGGGAGCCATGGGAAATGGATAGAGCGAGTGGCAGGACCTGCCAGGGCAGGGATTTTTTTCCCTCCAACTCCCCTAAGTCCCTTTGGCTTGTCAAGGTACTAGAGAAGTCGCTCATATTTACCTCTAATGTATTTCCTCATCTGAAAGAATAAGGGAAAGAATTAGAGATGTTGCAAGGTTGATTCTAAGAGCAGTGGAGCTGAGGGGGAACAGCCAGGCCATGTTTGTGTTCACCTAACGCAGTAATTGAGAGCTGCATTGGGGAGGGGAATCTTTGCATGAGGCAAATACAAGGGGATTAAAAACAGAATTTAAAAATCTTTCATA
This sequence comes from Nothocercus julius, assembly GCA_013398735.1. Lineage (NCBI taxonomy): Eukaryota > Metazoa > Chordata > Aves > Tinamiformes > Tinamidae > Nothocercus > Nothocercus julius. The sequence continues at coordinate 4,230,466 of VZSV01000047.1, forward strand.
GATTCCTCTGTGGAGCCAAAAATGTTTGGGTAATTAAACTGTTTACCTACATTTTGTGAGCCTGCTGTTACAGTTGGATGTTGTCACCCTCATTTTTTTTCTACTCCATAATTAACTGCATTAGCAAGTTGCTGAAAACTCACCTACTTGCAAATGCATTTACCTTTGGAATATAGCGAGGTTTGTGTACTTGCTGTACTGGTGCTTCAGGGATCTACTGAAGGAAGAATCATTTTCATTTTTACATTATGTATATTTTTCAATTATTTGTCCCTAATTGTGACTGGAAAGGCAGGGGCATCCTCCCTTTTGTGGGTCTGTAAGGAAGCAGGCCAAGCCATTGCCTTGTTACCTGCTCATGCTACTCTGAATGCCTGGCTAGCATAGATAGATTATGTATGTTTTACAGATAGATTATATATGTTTTATAGATTCCTAAGGCTAAAATGAGTAATATCTGCTCAGGATAGGAAGCTGTTTTCTTTTGCTTTTTCTTCTTTTTTTGCACTCAGAGGAGAGCTAGCCAGAGCACAGTAGGGGAGGCAGTAGCTGATCTTATGCTAACTCCTACTTGCACCCAGGGGAGGAAAAGAAACAAAACTGATGCTCAGTATTTGTAACTCTTTTCTGAACAGAAGCCTTTCAGGGCAAGAATACTTTATTACCTGGTGTGCCTAGAGCAATGGTGTCTATTCATGTCTGGCCCTCAAACATGACTCTAATAAGCTTGTTTAACAATATTAGCTGTTTCTACTGTTATCTTCATCCTGAATATGTGAAACACCCACAGTCTGACTTAAAATCAATAGAAATATTAACCCATCTCTTTCTGAAAGCTCAAATATTAGTTTCAAAAGCTGCCCTTCTCAAAGGAGGCACCTGCTTTGAGTTGCAGAAAGACACATTGGAAAATATGAGCCTAATAAAGGTGGGTACTTTATTTCTCCTTTCCTTCTTGTGTGCTAGAAGCAGAGGTCCTCCCTTGGCATGCACCTACTTAGGAAACTTTGCCTTTTTTGTTTGTGTTTTAATGGCATTCAGAAAGATTATCCATAGAAGCTGGCACTAAAAGCTTTCATTACACACTTACCACTTTCATGTACTCCTTCTGCACTATGGGAAAGGTTGCCAAAAGCTGCTGGTGAAATTAAATTTTCCAAAGTAGGCATTAAGAGCTGAGACTTCTGCGTAGCTATTAAAACAGGCTTGTGAAAGTCTGTGGCATCTTGGAGTGCAAGACCATCCAGAAGAGCGATACAAACGATACAGGAGTGATCAAGGCAGAGTGATGCAAAGCAGACAAATATGTTCACTGATGCTGTACAGGACAATCAGCTGTGTTAATCTCCAGTACTGTGTCTTACTGTGTCTTAGGTGAAAGTATTTGCTGTGTGTTAGGGCTTTTGAGGGAGGTGCAGCAGCACGGGAGCGTAGAGCCCCTGCTCCAGGCTGAGAGGAGGAGCAGGGACTGCAGGCCACTCTTGTGCAGAACCTGAAGCTAAACCAAAATTCTCTTCTCCTTTGAAAACTTGCATTTAGTTTTCATGCTGAGCCAGACTCGATACTGGTACTTGTTTACCAAACTCGAAGTATGTTTGTGTCTGTTTTTTTGTAACTGTTTGTGGTGTTCTACGTTATTTTCCCTGCATTAAATCTTATTGAAAACAGTTCAATTATTCATTTCAGCACAAACTTCTATGGAGAAGGCAGTAAAAATAAATAAATATACTTTAAATTGTTTTCAACAAAACAAAAGCAGTATCTGCCAAACACACAAACAACATCTGAAATTGAAGCTTGATTTCTGTCTAACATTAAGCTTAAAAACACTCTAAACTTCTAAAACTCGTAGGAGGAAAACTTTCTTTTCAGCAACTACTTCTAGCCAGCTGTGATCTGAAATGGGTGATCTTCTACTGATTTTATTCTTCTTATGGGAAGAATCAATGATACGTGCAGTTTTTGAAAAACACCATGTGGTAGCGTTGTGCAGAAGATGGTAATTAAGGTGAGATGATTGCGGTGGAGATCTTGCAGGCATGCGAAAGAATAATCCTGGGGAAAGAGAAGTCTTTATGAATACTTATTTAGATTTATTGTTGCTGGAAAACACAATGGAACCTTAAAAACCCCCATACCCATAAACCAAATGAGCACACACAAGCCGTATACAAAGGCACTTTAGGTTGCTGAAGGCCGGCTCCTTGAAAGAGAGGAACGAGAGAAGAATTTTGGGCTCTTTCCATACCTTGGTTGTGCCAACATTGATTTGTTTCAGGCTTTGGAGGGTTTTTATTCCTTCTCTGAACTCTTATCGCAGTGTTTCCCAGAGCTTCTCCCCTTGTCTTCAGCATGGGGAACCCCTGACAGGCAGATGTGGCCCTCATTGCTACAAGAGCCTTTGGACTTTGGGGTCACTGTTTTGCCTTTATGCTGAGGATGTTGTTGCTTGGGGTTTTTTAGCAGCTGATCTATGTTGAAGCTCAAAAGTTTAATTATTTCACTTCCCTTTGAAGAGAGGTGGTGAGAGCTATTGAGAGGGAACAGGGTCCCCCGTGCAGGGAGTGCACAGGGCTGAGGTTATGAAGCAGGTGAATCCGGGCAGTAGCATCCACAAAGCTTCCTTTTCCTTTTCCTTGCTTCAGCCTCTTGAAAGTAGGGCAGAATTGCCTTGGAAAGCTGCTGTCTGGAGCCTCTGTGCAATGGGAAGCTCTGCCTGGGCCCTGAGATGTGGCCCCAGCGCTGGAGTGCCCGGCCTGGGCCCTTCTAGGATCGCCTGTGGCTGGAGTACCAGGATCGAAGGCAGGAAGGAGCCTCAGCGTTCGGGTCTGTCGTAGCCCTACCAGTTCAGTACCTGTGTGCGGCTCGCCTCTGTGAGCACATCCTTTCCTTGTGAGAACATGGGCTGCAAAGTGTTGGGGGCGCTCCGCGGAGGGAGGAGAACAGGCTGCGTTATGGGTTCGTGTTGGAAGAACCCTGAGCTGCAGCAGCTCATTAGTTTTTTGCCATTTCCCTCTACTCATAGGTTTTAGTGACCAGAGGGACCACTACAGTCATAGTGTCTGACCTCCTGCCTACCACAGCCCTTAAATTTCATGTAGTAATTCTTGGAACAAGCCTATAGCTTCCAGTTGAACTACAGCATTAAAAAGTGCAACAAGCTTGGTAACTCCTGCAGGACCTATTGCCAGATTTTAACTAGAGCATCTTAGCGGTGAGGCTTGAACAGCTACTTCACAAGACAGTTCTGTCCTAGCTGTTCAAAACCTTTCAAAAATGAGCCACATGCAACAGCAATCCTACTGCTGGTCTAGTTTATAAGGAGGTTTACCGTTTTGGGGTGTTCTCTGTCGTTTTGATTTGGTGCTGCCTGAGCTTTGTTGATTTTTTGTGTGTTACCAATGGAATGGTGGTTTTTATCCCCTGGGGATCTTCCAACTCTTCTAGAATTTGTATTTCTTCTGATCTTGCAGCAATCTCTGTGTTTTGATTTTTTCCTTCTCCTGTTGTGCTTAAATTTATACTTTGATTCTACGCATCTGAGGTGGTTTATTATGGTGTTTATTTTTTTTAGGTGGCAGCTGTTTAATTTAGGAGAAAACTAACTTCATCTGACTACTCTGGAATTTTACAGCTCAATTACTAGTGATTTCCTATAACTGCATTATATAGACATTAGTAACTACTGCTTTATGTAATGGCTTTAAAATTTAAATTGCGTGTAGTGTATTTTTACTTTATTATGAAAAATACTACCTTTCTCTTACCAACTGTATTCAATTAGCTGAAACTTAACATTCTTTTATTAAATACTTGAGTGTGTCAGATGTTTCATAGGTTGGGATCCCAAAGAAAGGAGTTAAATGACTTCTCTGTGGGTTTAGTGTTCTTTCCAGGACTTTACCATATTTTAAAACTTTGAAGCATTCTGCTTAAGCTACCTTTGCATAAATTACAAGCAGTGAATATTTCACTATGGAGAAAATATTCAAGTTGATCTTTAAAGGGGAACTGTGAAGATAGGCTGGAGCTAGAAGGAGCAGTAAAAGCTTTCCTTTCTAAGGAACATCCAAGCTTTCTGGAACTATTTCTCTTCTCAGAGCAGAGATGTAAGGTTCAAAACTTTGAGTGGTTTGTGAACTGAATACAAAAAAATTAGGCACTATGTTAATCAAAATATTTTCCTGAGATATTGCCCATTTACATTTAGAACAGAGATTTAAAATGCCTTACAAGAAATGAAAAGAAATCCATGCCATTAAATGTCAAAATGTGACTTTTCAGCAGCTTAGACAGATGTGGGTTTGGAGACTTCTTTCTCTCCAAGAGCAGAAAATTCATCAAAACAAAAATGGCAAAAACACTTCCACAAAAAGATCTTAATCTTGGATTTTTTTGTATCATTGGCTATATATGTGTCGTTCTTTCCCTAACCAAATAATTTAGTCAAGGGCTTATTGCATGTTTAAAAAAAAAAGAAAAAAAAAAGTGCTAGACAACGTCTTTACAGAAACAGCATAATATTATGTGGAGAATTACTTCAGCTGTAAAGGATTTTTCTTGAAAGGAAACATTGCTATAGAAATTTGATTTTTTTTTTTTGTTTTTTTTTTTCTTCTTCTCTAGAAGAGCATAGAATGCTTAATTTAGTGCGGTAATTGGCTCATTGAATCACTTAGGTGCTTATGTGCTGCTGAGTAGATGCCTTTCTATGGTCTTGTCTTCCCTTATCCTTTTGCAGAGAAGCAAAATAAAGGATTTTCCTGGTTTCCCAGCTGTGTTGCAGCTGGCCGCAATGCAACGAGCCTTGTTGTTAGGGCTAGTGCTTACCATGTTCTGTCTCTCACACACAAATGTGTGAATCACAACAATCTGACACTAACCATTTAGAGCATCCAGTGTCTGGCATGAAATTATTTATACAGGGCATTTCTACTGTGCATTTCAATAACGCTTCAATATTTTATTGATTCAGAGATAGTGTGTGCCTGAAAAGCTGTAAGCTATATGTTGTATGTTAATTGACACTATAACATCTGAATTTAGAAATACCTGGCGTGAATAAAATGTGAAACAGGATGATTGTGTGATTAAATAGTTGACTTTTATACTGTATATTAGTCATGCCACATCCAATTAAAAGGATAATGGAAACAATAGCGGTTTTTAATTTTTAAACCAGTGTGGGCTGCATTAAGGGGATTATGGAGCTCTATGAAGTAGTTTGCATAATGTAGCTATCAAGAATAGTCTGAGTCAAGGCTGAGCTGCACATGGTAAATTAAGCAACTTTTAGTTTCTCCTTGAGAACTTCAAACTGTAAAATTTGAATATGAGGTTTAATGGAAGCGCCTCCAAGCTGGGAAGATGTTTGCAGAGCAGGATTGTCTTCCCTGTTCTTTTTCAGGAGTTCCCTCTAGGCTGGTCCTTTGGCTTTAGTGTGTGAGTATTGAGGTGAGGGTGGTTGTCTGGGGCTTTGCTGCAGTGGCCTCTGCTCTTCTTTCAGCTGAGGATGAATCAGCCTCGTGTTGTCAGTGGTAGGAGAGGCCTCTGTATTTTATCCACAGTAGTCGGCTCTGTGCAATCTGTTGCTTACTACAGTCAGGGAGCTGTCCTAATTAATTTAATGAGCTTCTTCATGTCTTCTGGTTAACTATGAAATGGGTAAAAATATAGTAGTGTGGCTTTTGATACCATGGGAAAAGGTGAAAGGATTTGGAAAGTTTGGGGCACAATCCAGAGACATTTGAAGCACCATAGGAGAGAGGTGCCATTTTCCCCAGCTCATTAAAAGTGGCTGCGGCTCAGTACTGCGGACTTGGTCCTCTCCTTCCTAAAGACAGGACGTTCCAGGTGTTAGGTTGTGTTTGCAGTGGATCTGACATGTTTATAGCAAGACTTTGCAGTCTTGCTTGCACAAAAGTCTCAACCCTCCCATTAATCTTGTCAAAGGCAAAATGTTTTATACGTTGCATAAAATAGCTGCACATCTGTTGTTTTTAATAATGTTTGCACATTCAGAATTCTTAAAAATTATTTTATAATCCTGTTATTGTTGCATAACTCCATAAAATTCAGTTTGAATGGACTGAAATTCCAAAACTTCTTAATCATTATAATGTTTTACAGGGCTCATGAGTGAAGCTAACTGGCAAAAAAAAGTAGATTTATATTGGTATGTTAATTAGATTAAAGAATCCCAGTACTCAGTCATACTGCAAAAGAGATAAACAAGCCTCTTAATTTTTAATAGGAAATCCCTTAACACAGCAGTAGATTTATAGCTTGGCTGCTCTGAATTCATCACTCGTGTTTCAGTTGCTTAATGCAGAGGTAGCCACACTAGGGTACCTGGCTGTAGGGCTGTCTGAGTTGGTGCTCTTGGAAGGAGATGATTTAAATGATTTCCTGAAGTTGCAAGGGAGAGGTTTGCTAAGCCATCCTAATGATATGTTAACATAATTGAAATGTAAAGCTGTTTGCCCAATTTCCTTTTGCATTTGACAAAGTGTTTTTTTTTTTCTGTTTCATCTACAATATCTTATTTAGTTATTGTATGTGAGGAAAAGGAAAGAAGAAAATGAGAAACTAGTTTGTGGATTTTGTTTCAAGCTGATACTGCATATTTTTCAGTGTAGCAGCGCCAGTACTGTACAGAAGGTGCAGAGTGCCGAGCTTATCTGTGCAAACAGATACAAAATTAGAATAAAGACATTTTTCATGAAGCTCTGTCGCATGGCAGAGCCCTGACTTGTACAGCGATATCACTTCCTTCCCTGAACTGCTCCCTGCACCCACAGCAGCTGCTTGTTGTAACTTGGAGAAGACAAAGGACAGGGGCATGGAGGTCCAAGTCCTGTGTAGCCCGTGAATGGCTCAGACCAAAAACCTTTTGGGAGGTTCCATGTTAGGAATCGGGTGACAAGTGAACTGTCCAGTGCAATAGGATTAAAAACGGAGTGCGCCCGGGCGTCGCTCGCTGTGCTCCTTTTGCAGTGGGAAGTTGCAGCCTTTTTGGTGTCCTGAGCGTGGCAGGAGCTGCAGCTGGGGCAGGACGAAGGGCAGGTGCCGCGCAGCAACGCGGGGCGAAGAGTGCCAGGGACTGTGTTGAGCTGGGGCAACATGCGGTGCATGAACAAGGGAGAAAATGAAGCAGTAAAAGAGGTAGTGGAGAGTGTGAGACTGGAAACTTTGGCTGCTTTTTGGTCTGTCTGCTTTAAAGGAAAGAGATATTGGAAGAACAAATCCACTTCAAAGCTTGAGCTCAGTTACCATTAGTCATGGACATGAACCTCTCTGTCTTTGGTGCTGCAATGGATGTGAACCAAGTGTGTGAACCATTCATTATTTCTGAAAACATATTTGCTCGAAGAGGCTGCTTTGGAGCAGTTTGGAAAGCCTAACTCTAGTATGTGTTTCTACCCAGACTTCGTATCCAGAGTCTGGTGAAGTTGCTCTTTCTGTTCAAGGCTTCATATCACAGCTCATCCAAGTTAGTGGTTTTAGCTACATCTAATTTGTTCTAATTTAACTCGGAGGCAGACACTTCGATGCCTAGAAAGATTATGTGGTTTCTTTGAAGTCTCCCAAGTTTGGTGAATCAAGGAGGAGGACAGCATCTTCTGTCCTGCTGACAAGCAATGAGACAAATCCTACTGGACACACTGTTCCTACTCTGACTCTGGTTCCTTTTCTTTTTTTTTTTTTTTTTTTTTTCTTTAAAAACAAAAAAAACCTCTAACCTTTCTATTTATTTTGTTAACCTCACTGACATCTTCAGAAGGAAGTACTTCAAGGAAAGTTAGACTAGCATATGAGGAAAATACTACTCAACTGGGCTTGTTGGACATCACAGCACCTGATCATTAGTGTTCATCTTATTCTCCTGTCTCACTTATGTATCCTAGTAGAAAACTGTTATTTTCTTCACAGTACTGCTAGAAGCTATTTTTAAATGAGTCTGTGATTATTCCCATGTTCCTTCCAGCCACCTCCCATTAGCTCAATTACACTCATTAAATGCTTAGATTTACACTTTAGAATGTAAATTAGCTTCTTTCCATCAATAGTGTATTTAATTTGTTTCATGCTGTACTACAGTGCAGAGAGGGGCCTTTCCAGGAGCCCTTGCTCAGGCAGCACCTGCTCTAGCATCAGTGTTGGGCCCTCAGTAAATTCCATGTTGCCTTGTCTTCTTATGCCTCAAATGAGTTTGTCTAAGCAGTGTGAGTAATGAGCTCAAGTTTATATTCCTGAGAAGGAGGGGAAGATAATAACTTCTAGAAACCTTAAAAAATTAGTTGTTCTATCTATAATGATATTGCAGTTTTGAAGTCTAGTACCTTAAACCTTCTAGGAATAAAGTGCATTGCTGAGTGAATCTGCTGAAAAGCAAGGCAATCCTCCTTATTCAGTGGCAGCTGCAAAGTCTGTCTATCTTTCAGGATTTGGAAAATATCGGACATTAAAAAGACAGCTTTGAATCCTGCCTGCCCAAAATCTCAGTGGAACATAGGTAGGAAGAAGTAGGAGCACTGAACTGTGGGAGGAAATAAACTTTGAAATGTAGCTTAAAAAAAAAAGTCTCTTCTAGGAGAACAGTGAATTTTTGGAGTTAGGATTGTTGCTGTATTCTGAAGAAAAGTTTTCAGTCATACAGGAACGAGAGTGGAATTGTCTTCGTGTAGCAGTTTGCACAGATCATAGTGAAGAGCGCAGAGCTGTAGGCCCTGCTGGCCAGAGGGATGGCTAAAGCCACCTGCAGTCCCGTGGCTATGAGGTACCACGGGGGCTTTTGTAGCTGGATATCTGCTAGGAACGGTACATTTTGCACTTCTGTTGAGTAAATTCTTAGCCCAGTTAATTTCAACAGCAACAACAAATCCAGCTGTGCCATTACTCAGAGCCAGGCAGCCTCTTGGAGTGCAGGACATGTGCCAGCAGCATAAAACAAGTCTACCTGAAGAAAAAAAAAGGGGGGGGGAGGAGAGAAAAACAAAACAAAACAAAAAAACATAGGAGACTTTAACATTGTTCAGATATGCAATGCCAAGCTTATTTCGTACATCTTCACTTTTAGACAACAAGGGAAATTAATGCTCTAGCCTGAGGCCTCAGTGTTAATGACCCCTGGCTATGCAGTGATGAAAGGTTTTCCACGTCAGCCTGTTCCCTGCTGCTGAGTTCTTTGTGCAGCTACCTCCTTTTATGCTGGGTTCTTTAAAACTTAAAATTGTAAATGTATTGAACTTGGGCATTCCCCTGTTTCATCCCTCTCTTTTTGCACGGAAATATGATCATATTAGAGTGGATGTTTACTGGGGAGGCCATCTTCTTTTCAGAGTGATGTTTATAGAGTCTTAATTGGTCTGGCCAGTGTGCTCTGAAGATTAGGGTACTCCCCATAGATAGCAAATTATAAAGCTGAGTTAGAAGAAAGGATGATATCATAATTTTATCAGCTGCCTATAATTCACTAAATGTCTTCCTTCTCCATCCCCTCTTGCATCCCCCATGGATCTGTTAGGTAAGCTGGTGTCTGACGAGTCTTTCAGAGGCACTGACTTCAATAGAAGGCTCTAAGCCCATTTGCCCTAATGTTACCATGAGAGACTGGCTTCGGAGTGGTGGCTGCTCTTTCTCTCTGGCTACTTCTACCCAGCTGAAAATTTCATGAGATAATCTTAGGAAGGGAGGATTGGGCTGGAGAACAGGGCAGAGCCCTCGTTGCAGAGTGGGTTCCTGAAGGCACCTGTGCTCTGTTCGGCTGAGGAAACGCTGCTGGCTTTGGGATCTCTGATGCTGTTTCTGTGTTTGAAGAGGAAAGTGAGTAGAGAATTACTATGCATCTTGGATCATTTTTGGCCTTTTGGGCTGTAAACTCAAATCTTGTTGACTTCTGCAAATAAAGATGCTTCAGACCTTATCCTGTGCACCATGTCCATTTATCAGTGTTATCGCTGCCACCATAAAACCTCTCTTACAAAGTGAACTTGAACGCAGGCCAGAGGAAACTGAATCCAGGCATGAGAAAATTTATAGATCATAAGGCCAAGAAAGACCCTTCAGACTGGCCAGTCTGGCTTCCCATAAATTCAATTATTCATGTTTATTTTGACCTTCTCTTATTTCCCCAGTGGAAATGCCAGCTGCCTTTCTCCTTTACATCAGGTGGAGGATAGCTGTTAACTGCCCTAGCTGCTCGTATGTGCCGGTTGCCAGACGATTTTCATATAGCTTAGGGAACGTGGAAGGCCCTGTGTAATGCAGGGATGTGCTGGCATCTGCCATTCTAGCACTGAGCGATGCTCCAGCTACAGAGAAGACCTGGTGGGAGGGATTTCAGGGTATTTGCAGTCAGCTTGTACTAAATGAGATCACTTAAGTGAATCAGGGCACAAGCAGTACTGTAATTCTTACAGGTGGGAAGCCTTTTTCTATTTAACTTCCAGTCTTAACTTGCAGATTTAATCCTGAGCAGGATGATGATTGCTTTTAATGCCTTTTTAATTATAATTGTTCTTGTTGGAATGGGCAGCGGTGATTTTACCACATGCACAGTGCAGTGCTTGCTACGTATGAGCAGAGCTCAGCTGTGGGATGCTTCCTAAAGTGCTGTAGGAACATTAGTTCATTTCTGAGTATTGAAGTTGTGCTTTTGAACACCATCTCCTCTGACTGATCTGCATCCAAGTCTGTTGACTGTATTTGTGGGGGAACATAATAGTAAGGGTGGCACTAGGGTAAATTGAATGGAGTTGCTGATCAGCTGCCTTGTTTATTAGGATTCTAGTGAAGCAAAGAATATAAAACCTGGAGATAATATAGGACTTTTTCATATCTTTTATTGATAGTCTGCTTTAGTAGCTTATTTACACTTCATTTGTTTGCATAGGAATTGTATGGCACTATTCACAGACCTCTTGATCCTAGGAAAATACAATATATCGACTTACTGACTGAAGTAGGAGACTCAGAAACATCCTTTAATAAAGGCCATGTTTTGCATGTTAACAAAATGAACATGATAGGCAAAACAATCAGCAGCTAATCACTATTAATACCCCGCCATTGATACAGGTAGCTTCGATAGACTTACTGGAGTAGAGCTCATGTTGTCAAGAATTTCATAGTGGTTTAGAAGTAATCATAGAATTAAAGCAAAATGTTGCAGGACTAGAATTTGAGCATGTTTGTACCCAAGCTATAATTCTGTGTTTTGTGTGGAGGAAACATGAGTGACTGAACTGATTGCTCTTTGGGGTAGTGTCATTTACAGCATGGTCAGTGGAATGAGAAGGAGGGAAGAAAAAGTTGCACCTGAAGAATTGCCCAGATTATTTGGGGTACTGGACTGCAATGTTATCCCACTGGTGACAGGACACCGTGTAACACTGATCTTTGTGCACGTTCAATTAAAATTAATATAACATCTTAATGGATACATCTCAGCTCTCTCAGGCTGCTAGCAGACTCGAGCAGTGATCGACTTGTTTGATGAGTTTCTGCAGATGCTGCTGCATGAAATTTGTATTGAATCTTAGTTTCCAGAGAACAAAGCCAGCAGCGTTGGCCTGTTTCAGCTGTCGGCTTCCAGTTCTCGTGCCCCTCGGTCAGTGATCAGTAGCAGCAGTGAAGGTCAGTAACATCCTTGAGAAACCTGTAACGAGTGCAGCTGTGCTCAGCATGTGCCTTGTGCACTGTTTCCTGCTTGAGGTCACAGGTGCTGATGCTGTTGATTAAATTTTAAATAAGTAGATAGTTGTCAGTTGAATCACAACCGCATACAAGGATCTATGAAGAGATGGCTTTGACATTTTTCACACCTCTATGTTTAATTAAAACACATGTAAAAACAAATAAAGAATGGGGGATGACATTTTACATGAGGGCTTACCTGAGCTTTGCGCAGGATTAGAAAGCAGACTTTATGAAGCAGGTGTGTGAGGAGCAGTTGGAGTGTTAAACTATTTCATGGCTGAGACATCTGAAAAAGTAAGTCATCATAGAACTTAACAGAATAATCAATAGTATAAGCAAGAACTCTGGATGGTTCAGTGCAAGTTTAAAAAGTGACAGGTATGGCTAAAAGTATTTTCATTATTTCATTTTCGGAGCTAACCCTTGCACATCCCAGCACTCTGTACAATCAGTGCCATAAATGAACATGCGAAGTTGCCAGAACTAAGAGAGATGAATGTGCCGGGGCTCTAAGGCGCCCGCGTCGCTGCAGCCCGAGTGAAGTGTGAGCTTATCCGGCAGCGCTGCATGGAGAGCCCTTGGGGGGCTCCGGGTTGTCCCTGGCTGCTCCCGGGATAAGGACCATGTCACTTGTAACGCCAGCAAGTTCAATTAGGTGATACTTGATGAAAATGAAGGCTTTTAGGATTGTCCGTAGACGTCATATAAGGCAAAGCCACCAAATGTAATTGGAAAAGAAATGAAGTTTCAAATAATTCTGTGTGGCATCTTCAATTATTCTTAATGGAAGATTTTTTTCCAGGCTAATTCATTTGGGAAAATAAATTGGGCTTAATTTTAAAAATCTTCTAATAGAGATTTTTGTGTGGGTGTGTGAAGTGTTGAAGAGCTGTAAGAGGAGCACAGACCCTGACAGTTGCTCACCCTCCAGTGCGGTCCAAGGGCTGCTTTGCTCCTAAGTGGTCGGAAATGAGAGGCTGCCATGTGGTGATGGTGTTTTAACAGTTGTGTGTCTGGGCAGTGCATAAATTCTGACACTTGTGAGACTAGAAAGGCAGCTTTGCTAATCAGGCTTCCTTAGGGGTGTCAAGATGCCTGTGTTAAATTTGTTTTTGTTGGATTAAACCCCCATCCCCCAAATGATTGCCTGAGATGAACTTGGCTGATGCTAATATACGTGTAATAAAGTAAATAATCTTGACAGAATTACTGCAGCATTGACGTGTACCACAGCCCACATTGTGTTCGATGGCTTTCCTTTATGGCCTTTTATGTTGATGAATTTATATGTTATGATGGGAAATAACGGCCTCTTCAGTGAATTTCTGCTCTGCTGAAGCTTTCTAGGGGACACCTGGGGGCAGATCCTTGCCTGATTTTAAATGGGTGTTAAATGCACAATTGCTGACAGCAGTGCCATTAAGGCAGGCAGTCCCCATCCATGCCAAGACCACGTTCTGTTGGATGGCTGCAAATGCTGATTATGTTGGTGTGTCAGAAAAATCCCAGCTTTGATCTGTGCTGCACATGTGTGCCTGGGGTCTCCTTGCTGCGACAAGTGGGGGGGGTTTAGTGCTGTCACCATTCTGGCCACCAGAGATGTAGAAACGTGGTAGATGAATCACTAGTGAGAGCTACAAATGTAATGGCAGGTCTGGTCAACTTTACAGAGGAATATGGGTTGGTTTGTTCTCCTTGACTGTATTTGCATGTGTGCATATATGCAGTAAGTGGTATTTAAAATGAACTTAAACCAAATAAAAACCCATTCCAGTATTATCCTCTGCCATCCTGGCTGTGCAAAGGAGAGAGATGCCATCCACCTCTGCAGGCAGGACGTAGCACTGGGGGTTTCTAACTCTAAGCTTTTTTTAAAGTCTTTCACCTGCAAGGAATCTACTACCCTCTTCAGTTACATGTTCCAGTGGCTGAGGAACATTTTGTCAAATATGCTCACAAAGTTTCAGTGTTTGACCTGAATTTATTAAAATCTCTTAAAACATACCTAAAAATAAGCAGTAAAATGTACTCCTCCCATTTGAGTTTGCGTTATACAGCCTTGGAGATTTTTGTTTGTTTCTGTTTAATGATATTTGGGGCGCCCATCACTTGTGGCTTGAAATCAGTGTTATGACTCTGAATATTATCTTCCCCCCCAGCAAATATTATATTTTAAATGACATTACTTATAACTGTATTTTTAAGTTTCTGGTCTCTTCATGACTATGCATTTTATTTTGTTCTCTCACAGTACTCTAGATTTTGAAATGTATAGTATAATCAAGGGAGCATATTAACATAGCCAGAGTGAGAGGGACTATTTACCCTGTACCATCATAATGTCTTCTGTAATTCAGAAAACATTGTCTTAAACACAGCTGCACATCATATTTGTTCATATCAGTCTTTCAGACTTGATTATACTTCAATTTTTGCTAATGTAAATTAATGATAGAACTATCAAATGCAGTTGAGGAATACTGGAATAAAAATGGCATAGGACAAGAATCAAGCTCCCTGTTGGTGCTTCCAAATAATGGAAAACCTGAACTAAAATTCATACATCTAAAATGAGTGAGAGAAATACCTGTAGTTAAAATCAGTAGAAAAAAACAAAGTATATGTATGTGCCTGTATGTGTTTTTTAATTGCTATCAAGTAAAAATAACCTAGGCTGGACTTTGTTCCATTCCAGTCCTCAGTAGGACACAGCACTGCTGCAGTGAGCTCTATGCGACCCGGTGTGGCTAGCTAGGAGTTATGCGTGGCTTTATGGCAAGTGATGTACAGTTCAAACCAGTGCAGCTGAGATCTCCTGTATAGTTTGTGTTGAAAATGTCAATTTTATGGAGTAGAATTTAATTTGTAGGCAATTGCTGTTTTTCAGGTGGCTGCAAAATGACTTCTTAAAACAGACAAAACTTACAGTTAAGCCTGTATTACTGTCTTGGATTTTTACATTCTCACAGTGGTTGTGCTGCAGAAAATGCTCTATTTCAGTCTTTGGGGGAGTAAGCCTTCTGCATTTATTGATGCTTAACAAAAATAAAGTAACTTTTTTACTATTTTGTAAAACGTACCTGGATGTTAAATCACTTGCTCACTGAAACCCAGAGTGGAAATCTTATGCAAGTAGGTTGCTCTGATGCCCTTTTATTCATGAGGGTTAAAAACCTGCAATCCACAATTGCATTGGAAAGCAACCCAGCTCGGTTGTCATGGAGACAGCTGGGATGTAGTGATCTGGTTTAGTATTTAAAAAGCCAAACTGCTTCCTAGGGTGCTTCCTCTTCCTCTCCCGAGATCCCATCAGGCTCAACGTGCTCTTGAAATCAAATTACCTATTTTAATATTTCTTTTTGTTGAAGGAATTTTTAAGTCTTGGCACATGTTATCCCTTAGTTCTTAATCTTATCTGCCAGTGGCTTCCAGAATTTGTTTCGGTGATCGCTGAGGGTCCTCTCTTTTTGAGAGTTTTAGATCTGCTAATCAGAGCAACATTTCTGTGATTATTTTCAGTTGAAATAAAGCAGGGTTATATGCTTATTGGTAACTGTGTCAATGATATAGCTTGATTTCTTTTGCACAAATCCCTTTTTCTCATAGGACATATTAGGTTTTATGCTCCAGAAGTGGAGTTTGCCCTCACTGACTGCTACCAGCTGAGTAGAAGAACTTGGGAGAGGCTTTACTTTTTGCAATAAGGTTAAATGTTTAATGACATCTCTAATTAAGTTGTCATTAGCTCTTATTTGGTACCCTTAGGCGAACTTAATTTAGAGCTTGAATTACCAAGACTGTTTATGGTTGACAACAAACTGTAATCTTGTATAAAAGATAAATGAAATGCCAATCCCAAAGTATGACAGATGTTTTCCATGCATAGTAGTGCATGAGGTGTTGACAAGTTTTTAAAAAGCTTAAAACCAGAAAAAAACTATTTTTGTGCCTCCTGTCCTTGAAAGTTACAGTGTAATTTTTCCTTATTTATTCATTCCACTCCACTTTGCCCTCTCTGCCACTCTCCTGGCTCCAATAAAGAAGGTGACCCCCAAGTATTCAAAACAAGTCTGGAGTAATATACTAATAAAAATTCATGTGATGTTTAAAAAAAAAAAAGCTAAAATCTTTGTTCAAGGTCTATTAAAATGTACAGATCATTCTACAATCCTTTCATTAGCAGGCTCCTTGCTTGAAAAAGGCCTGCCTATTGTGTGATGAATCCCCCACAGTATTATTGACTGTCTTGTCCTCTCCAAAGGTAGCAGATAAAAATAGGGTGGAAGGATGATAGCAGTTGAGTTTCATATGCAGTCTAGCATATGATAAGCGTTCACATTTTGGAAAACTCCTTTTGACCCCATATCTTTTGGCCATTTCGTATCATTGAAGAGGTCTGTAGCTCATGCTGGAAATAAATGAAAATGCTAGCAAAGGCCTGGATTAGTTCATAATATAATACCATAACCCTAAATAGAATTCTTCTAAGGCTACCGTGAATAAGTAAAGGGCAGCAAAAAATGCAGAAGTAAATGTGGATTTAAGGGCTGGAATAATTTATCATGTCTGATAACCCTAGT
The DNA here is from genome assembly GCA_013398735.1 of Nothocercus julius. Taxonomy (NCBI): domain Eukaryota; kingdom Metazoa; phylum Chordata; class Aves; order Tinamiformes; family Tinamidae; genus Nothocercus; species Nothocercus julius. The sequence continues at coordinate 4,246,746 of VZSV01000047.1, forward strand.
GCAAAAACCCAATCATTTCAAAGGGAACGCTTACATTCTAGCAGATCTTTTCTCAGCTTTAGGGACTAATGTTGCTTAGGAACAACCTGCATATTTAAATACTGTTTTAAATTAAAATATTGTAATTCAGTTAATGAATGCTAAGCTCTGGCACTTTCTTTTCTGGACTGTTACCTCGTCCAAAGGCTGTCGTTGTTTGCAGACATATGAAAACAGGCAAGAGCAAGTTCTTGGCTATTCAGTAGATTGTCCCCTGTTTTGTTTCTCTTGGAATGAGAAGTTTGGTGGCATACCTGTGTGTCTAAGTACTGTGCATCCTTTCAAGGCTGTGCAAGTAACTGAGCAAACTGAGCTGTGAGGGTTGGGTGCTGTCTCTCACTGACTTGGGAGTCTCTTCAACTGTGCCAAGTAAATGTTCCTGCCTTTGAATCCAAAGATCCTGAGTTTTATTCTGCACATGACACCAAGTAAGTGATGAAGGGTCACGCTGATTAATGAACTGCTGCGACCTGGAGTGTTGGAAGGCCAAGAATTTACTGCTCTGTCTGGATGGATGTGGGGCCATGAAGATGCATTTACCATGGCCCTGCCTTTGGTGTAGCAGCTTGAGACTCAGCCTGAGATCTTCTGAGTCCCGTGACCCTGTTCAAGCAGCTACATTGCAAGGATTTTAATCAAGTCTGTGAGCATTTTATCAGCAGAGTGCTAGGGGCCGCTTCTGTCCAGCGCTAATGTGATTTCTCTAGGTGGGCATGCTCAAAAAATAGCAAGAGGAAAAGTCCAGGTGAACTGACTACTTCACCTGTAATATTTTCCTCCTTGCACACTGTGTGCCTGTTGTGCCTGTAGCTCTCACAAAATAAGGTTTCTTCTCAGGACTGTTAAGCCTGTGGCACATCCTTCCTGTGTATTCAGTTTTTGTACATCATAACTGGAAAGGATTTCTGTATCCCTGAGGAGGGTTTGGTTGCAGGTTAGAAAATGCTTGTAAAGATTTGCCTGGATGCTCAGGTATTTACCTTTCTTTTCTGTGTTCTATCGAAGGCTATCTAATTATTCAATAATAATATTTTTTTTTTTTTAAAGAAGGAAAATCTAGAAGATAAAGGGCTTTGAATCAGCTTGGAGAGAAACAGTCACTTGTAATAAATACAATGCAGTTGGTAATTCATTGCAATATGGAAGAATTTTACCTTCATTGGCTTTATGGTCGCCTTCCCATCCTTAACCGAAGTAGATCCACACGAGCCCTTAGCTGCTCTGTATCCGTCTCCATATATTTTGCTGGCAAGTTACATCTCTGCAGCCTTGCAAGGGCTGTAGATACTTCTCCTTGAGTGACAGGTGGAAAACAGACTTTTTGGCTTTGCCTTATGTAAAAGAAGTGCAGACTAGAATTTGATAAGCTCTGTGTCTTAAGGTGAAGACCAGAGAACTTAGCAGGAGATGGAGTTTTATTGCTGGCCAGGCTTCAGTAAGTCTGTGAATATGAGATCAGCTTCAAGGGACACGATCCACCTAAAATGAGAACAGAATTATTTTTTGAATCACTATTTTGTGCATGTTCTGCTTGCTTTTGTGAAAGGGACAACTTCTCTCTTTGTATTTTTGACTTTGTGGCTGTGTTTGTGCTTCCTGCTTCCAGCGGGTGCTGGTCTCAGACATCACAGTTAGAGCTCACTGTTGTTATTCATCAACGCGGTGGCCCACAATTCCACCAGTTTTAATGTAATTGAAGCAAATTAATTTTAATAACTAAAATGTGAACATTAGCATTAGTTGAAATGGGAATAAAATTGCTCCCCTCTCACGTTTAAATTACCACTTCTTTTCATAAATTTTAAAACAGCTGACTGTGAATTCCTACCTGTGTTTGGGGGAAAAAGTCTTTATTAACACTATTTTTTAGCTGGGACTTGTGCAGAATTCTATTAGGAGCTGTAGTTACGCTAAAGATGAAGTGCAACAGCAGGGCTGACCGCTGCAGCGAGCTCACACAGTAGAGACTGTTACTGCATAATTTTCTCAAACATAACTGCGTACCCAAAGGGCATAACGCACACTTACATTTTGCACAGCTGTAAATGCAAGAAAGAAAAATGGAAGCCATGAGCCATCAAGATAAGTAAGTTTTACGTCCAGTTTTGTTGAATTACTTTATTGTTCTTGAACAAAAACCTCACGCCACTGAAAGTGGAAGTGTTTCAGTGTTCCAACTTTTCTGAATGGAAATGTGCTGTGGTTTTCAGGCTTTTCCTCTAGGAGAGGGGACATTTTCCTAATCTCTTTCA
>VZSV01000047.1:4249656-4276674 GCA_013398735.1 Nothocercus julius
TTTTTTTTTTTTTTTCCCTTCCCTGCTCTCCTCAATTGGTCAAGTGTAAAAGCACATATGAGGTTTACTGAATGCCCACAGGAGCAGTTCGTGTTGGAAAAGGTGATTCTTGGAGTCGAGATTCTTGCGTATGAGAACAGCTAGCATTGCATTAACATTAAACTTTAATGGTTGGGGGTGGCGTGCATGAAGAGCACAGGCTGACTTCTTAACGTGGGGTAGTGAATGTTCTTCGTGTTTATGAAAATTAAAGTTTAATTATGGAGCATTTGTTCTGAAGTTAATTTTCTTCACTTCGTTTTGCCATTGTGCTCAGGTTGAGAACTGGGGAGGGAGAGTCCGTAAATTGTTTAATTTAATTAGTAGTCTCATGGTGAATGTTCTGCAGAGCACTAGTGACTGACCTGTGACCTGACATTATTGAACTATAAAGTAAATACCCATGAGAGAGAAAATATGGTGAATTATCAGGTTTAATAGTAAAAGCTGGAAATTAAACTGTCCTGTCATGGAATGGTCTTTTAGGCAAGTCCTGGTACTGCTATAACTGAGAATCACTGGTGAAAATGAAAATCATGTTATTTCAGATTCCCAGCTGCATGGACAAGATGCCAGTTCATCCTTTTTCTTCCCTCTCCTCTAAACCTTTTCCTTCATAATCCCTGGCATTGCAGAGTGGTGCCTCTAAGTTTGAGGGGGCATTTCCCTTTCTGTATTAGTGCAGCATCAGATAACTGAAAAGGAGAGGCAGTTTCACTTGTAATCCTGGCTACGCTAGTGGCAGTGGAGTAAAATGAGTTATTTTTGTGAATGGGAATTGCTCTCTGAGCATGAATTGATGGTCTGTATCCTCTCCTAGCAACAGGAGGAATCCAGAGCCACACCAGCTTCATATGCACCGAACATCTCTGGCAGCCCCCGAGGGCACAGTGGCCAAGGGGCAGTGTCTCCAAGGGGAGTTGCCCCTGATTGGGTTGGGAAGTGGCCGCTTGCCACTGGGATCCGGTCAGTTTGAATGGGGTTTAGCTTATCTTGATCTCACACTGTTATTCTTTGCTTATCCCAAAGGGAAGGCATGAAAAGACCTCTCCAGGCTGTTTTAAACTCTATTTATGGTAGCAAAGTTTTGCTGAGAGGTAATGTGGATTTAAGCCACTTCAGTGTAGTTTCAGTTCATTCAAAGCTAAAAACCAATTTCTGTACTTTGATGAAGAAGTTAGCGGCAGCTAGTAAAGGAAATCAAGTCCTTTAGAATAAAGAGGGCTGGAGACTTGCATGCTTCGATGTATGTCTCAATGTTCTCATGTTTTCATCTAGCTGGGGAGGCCAGGCCATCTGCTACTTCGATTCTAAGAGAAACCTGTAGTAATTTCATCTGCTAAAAAAATGGGCCCCTCAATGAATTTCCATCCACAGTGGCAGACTGGTATTAGAAAGCAGTAAGCACGTCTCTGCTACCAGCACTTCCTAAGCTGGATGTCTCGAGCACAAATGTGTCTTATTTCTCTGATGGTAGCTACTGTTTGGCTTTTTATTTCACATTTTTTTATTACATCTAAAACCTGCGAGCTGTCTCTTTCAAGGTTCCTGCCATGCTGGAGATGATGATGAACAGAGTAAGGAATTTTTTTTTTTTATTTTTTAACACATTTTAAGGACAAATTAAACGAGAGTTTAAAAAAAAAAAAAAAAGGCAGCATAATCTTTTACAAACATGTTTTACTAATCCAATTGCATATGTTTTTAAAACTTTGAAATCATCATCTTTGACCCTCTATATGCCTTAGATGCAGCTTAGGAAGTGTGCTGTGATATAGTTTAAAGACTTTCCAAACAGTTTCCTACAAAGTGATCATAGAGTTCCCTTCTAAAAGTCTGGTTTCTAAAGCCATCACCTTTTACTTATTTACATCAACTTCTTCATTGCATCATCAAAAAGCCAAATGTGTATTATAGCTTGAAAGCAGCGTGCAATGCAGTGATCAGAGTGGAATGAAACGAGGCTTTTGAACAGCTTTGCCAAGAAGGTGCAATGAAGCTTCTTAGCATTATCATTAGGTGCCAGCTCCATCTTGCTCTGAATTCTTCAAAGCAGCAGGACTGTTCTCTCATTAAAAGAATATATCTGCTTTTAAAGTAAGAGATTGTTAATTAAATCGTGAAATATGCTGTCAGATACTGATAATATTTGAAGTGCGAAGTCAGGACGTGTCCAGCAGCTTGGTGGGCTATTTCTGGATACATAAGCCCTTCTCGGAAGCCGTGCTCAGGTGGCTGGACAGTGGGACCATGGTCAGTGGGTGCTTCCTGCAGGCTCTGGTCTTGGAGCCCTTCTCCGGCTGGGAGTTCAAGGAAGTGGTTAAATCCATTTGGTCACTGTGCGTTTGCGGAGACCACTGGTGCTGCAGCCTGAGGGAAAGCAGCTGGCTCCAGGAGCCCGACTCAGCTAATTTCACATCAGCCTTTCCTCTGGGTTCCTAATGGAAGTGCTGACATTTATCTACAGGAGCTGCTCTGCAGTTATAACACAACTGTCCTGTAAGACTATCTTTTTCCTCATTTTTGTAGCAAACAATTTATGTGAGCAGGTAGACTTGGCACTTTTAACTTTTGAAAGCATCCATACACATCTGTCTACCCTCTGTCCTGAAGGTTGAACTTGAAAAAGCTGTACCTGAAACTCCAAAAAATTGGGTAGTCTTGTGCAGCTGCAGGAATCTCCCTGTGCCAGACCAGGATGTTAGCTTGGCTCTTTCAACTAGGTTATAAACCCGGAGTGAGCCAGCCTCCCCAGGAGCAAACAGCTGAAGCAGAGATCACAGTTTATGGGTCAGGATTTGTAGGACTTCAGGGAGAAATGGGATGGAAGCAGAGGGGAAAATCTGTCTGAGGATGGGAGTTGGCAGTTGACTAAGCAAGGCTTAACTTCCTGCAGCTTATCCAATTAATCTCTATGACTCCTTGGCTCTACTGCAGCACCTAACAGGTGGGCTTAATGTACTAAACAGCCCACGAGCAAAGTAGAGAGAGCTCGTGGGGCTTAGAGTGTAAAACAGCTCCCAGCCGAGCGTGGACTGGGAGACAATATCACCTCCCCAGTGCGCTGCGGTTGTGCAGCCTCAGACTGCACGTCTGGAGCCTGGAACGGAATGAAAGCCCCCAAGCAAGCCAAGCAGAAAATAGAAATTAGCTGAGAAGCTACATCTGTCTGAAAAATCAATTTAAATCCAGCACAGCCCTCGCCAGCAAGACCACGCTGTGACTTCTTCAGATAAAACAGAAATGTTCAACACAACTATAGTTTTAAGTGCTAACAAGCCTCTGACCCCGCGATCGCTGAGTCTACTAAATTAGCATCTGTCTCAATAAGGTACAACAGAAATGTTTATAACCGGGCAATTTAAGTGAATGTCAGTTGACTTCCACCTCAGCTCCTTTGGAAATCAAGTTCTGCAAGTCTTTGCATGATAAAATTGCAGCTTCGCTAATGTTATGCCCACGTGATGGCCGTTACGGTCACTGCCTGCATCGCTGCCGGAACCGTCGGTGCTTTTTGCGTGGGGAGCCCTGGAGGGGAAGGGGTGACTTGTCACTCGCAGCATCTTTCCCTCTGTAGGCAGAGCACGCTGATGTTTGCTCCCTAGCCTCCTAGCACGGGCTGTGCTGTAGAAATCATTGCAAGTTGTTAATCATTGAAAATCACCAGTGCTCCGAGCAAGGGTTTAAGCAAATGGAGAGCTCAGTTTGCCAGATACAAACCGCGCCATCTCTGTTCTCAAATTTGCAGTAAATAGCTCTTTTTGTCTGTTTGTATGTGGAACACAAGCCATTAAGCGGTGGGACTGGCTTGAGAAGAAGGTGATATCTTGGGCTTTCTGGTTGTTCTCCACAAGTTGAAGTGAATGGCTTGTTGTGTTAAAACTGTACCCCAAAATGGGTGATCAGGTATTCTCATACGTGCATATTTGGATTTAGGCACTCCTTGGTCTTCCAGAGTGAGAATTCAATAAGTCTGCTAGTGATAGATGGCAATAGGAAGTGTTTGGAAGTGAGAAATCTTATTTTTGCAAAAGCCCTTGAGAATTAGACAGCTGTTGAGATAAAACCTTGGCCTAGATTTGGACTTCTATTTCTGAACAATTTGGCTTTAGGGTACTTAAGAAGATTTTGGAGTGATGATTTTTCAGTAAGAATGAATCTATAGAGTTCCTATGAAAATAGTATTTTCAAACATTTTTTTCTTTTACTGGTGTATGCTTTGTGTCATGCACCGCGGGGCTGAGAGGAAACCGGTGGTCAGACCCGGTCCCTAGGCACCCTCAGCCAGCCAAGGGTTTGCAGCAGAATCCCAGCTGCAGTCTTCATGTTCAGCGCGCTCAACACATTTATTTTTAGCTTTATATCATTACTTTATGCCAACTGAATAAATAAATGTTCAGGAAAAGCCCGTTGTTCCCCTGCTGCCAGGCTGGAGTGCTGCCAGAATCAGTTTGAACACTTGCCTCAACGTTTTGATGCGCACTAGGTTGTGGGCTACGTTGTGCTCTCCTGTGAGTTGGAAGCGGAGAAGGGTGGGCAAGGAAAGGAAATGTGGGCAGAGGCCCCTCTTGCTCCTCTCTGTGAGAAGTCTGGTCTCTGGCACCATTCCTGATGCCTTCCCCTGTCCAACCTCAGGGCCACGTTAGGAGTACCTGCTGCAGGAGACCTGCTGTTCGCTGGGAAGGGGACAGGGACAGGGATAACTGCACCATTTAGATAAAACATCAGTTTTTAGGACAATTCAAAACATGTTCACTACTTTTTTTTTTTCTTTTCTTATCACTTAAAACATCTTGTGGATGTGCTATAAATAGAAGTGCAACTACCTAGAGGTGTTAATGAATCTATAGCTCAGTTTTTAGCTGGGAGGAATAGGAAACAAAGGAAATCTTGGATGGCCCTGAAACAGCAATCCTTTAGAAATAAACCTAAAGCCTCAAATACTAGGTGATAGTGCTCAGTAGAGCCAGGGTATAGTAAAAGTTAGTCAAAACCTCCCTCCTTTCTGTCTGTTTTTTCTTTGACGTTTTGTTGGTGAGCAGCTTGCCCTCAGCTCGTGCAAGTGAGTTTTGCTTTTGGCTTCTCCACAGCCTTGGAGAAACACGGTCCAGTTGGTGGGGGAGAACTCCTTCTATTTCCCTCCGCCCCCATCACAGCACATGCATAGTGTTGTATTCCTCTAGAGCAGGATCTTCACACCTTGAAATAGCTAAGCATGAATACAGATCATCTTTACCAATTTATCTTTAAACCATTTAATAAAATATTGCAGATTATTAAACTGCCAGATTTTTTCTTCTTTTTAGAGTGTATTTTGAAGAAACAGTCACTGATACAATGGGGTGTTAATTCCATTATTAGTGATTCTGTCTGGCTACTTAATCTAAAATCCAAATCTTCTGTTTTATTCAACCTGCAGGAACATGTACTGCTTGATAAAGATGAACAGCCCTAAAAATGTAGCACTCTTACATTAATTCTCTTCTTCCAATTAATGTGTGGCACACCTGGAATTACTAATGCCATTCCTGAAATGATACTTAATGCTACAGGATGGATGGATGCTTCAGGCAAACCAATGCCTTATGCACGGTTTTGGGGAATATGGGACCTCAGAAAACTGTAGTCTGGCTTTAGTTAAACTTCACAAAAAAAAAAGGGGGGGGGTAAATTGCAATGATTTGAGCTCTGATCTGCTAAGATAGTTGATAATACATATGTCCATCTGCTTTACTGAGATGGTGATTTTATTTATTTTTTTATCACTACCCAATGTTAAGAGCAGAGGCAGAGAATGAAGATGACTTTTTTTTTTTCCCATAGCTGCTTTCAGCTGTTAACTCAGGGGAATTTTGACTTTCTTGCGGAGTTTGGCAAAGTGTCCATCTTTCTCATAAAATAATTAAAAAAAAAAAAAAAAAAAAAAAAAAAACACTTGCCTTCTTTTTAAGAAGAAAACTGGGCTATCCTCTGGGAATAGCCCTTTTTCTTTGGTGTTCCTACATAAATAGGCAAAACACTGAGAACACTGGCTGAGCGTGAGGGTTTTGTTCCAGGAGAGGGAGTGCCCACAGCTGTACTTGACTCCAGCAGGAATCCTGTGTGTTCCCTGCTTTGGAAAATCAGACTCTTTGTTCCTTTCCTGGGGCAGTAGCAATTGGTCTCTCAAAGGTGAAATCACACTGTACCGTAAGCTGTGATGGTAACAACACGCTTGTGTTTTTGAGAAGTTTACAAGTAAAAATAATTTAAAAAGAGATGCAAAAAAACTTTTTAATGGTTTTGATTAAAGTTTCCTTTGAGATTTTATTTCTTTCCAGTCAGTTCTGCCAAGGGGACTTTCCTCACTCTCTTCTGTCCTGATAGAGCTGAAGTCAAAACTGTTTTGCCATTCCATTTTCATTGTGACAAAAAAATACATTGGCCTCTTCATGCAGAAGAGCTACGGGAAATCCGAAATGAACGGTTGTTTTTCAGATGCTCTCCCTTGTTCTTATTTGTTACTGTTTGAGAGGGAAGAAGATACTAGAAGCATATTGCAAACCAGATCCTACAAACACGTTTAGACAACTAAAGAAATTGTGATATTTTATTTTTCATTTGACAAGGTGCTCAACTTCTCTTCAAAAAAAAAATATGCTTTTTTTAGATGCCTCATATTTAAAAGAAGAAAATTGAAGTTTTCCTCCAAGAAGTCGTATTGGTCTAATGACGATCCCTGTTTCACTGTGGACCATTGAGCCCCTGTGCGTAAATATGGCAAATGACTCTGTTCACAAGGATTTCCTTCCTGGAAGGCAACATCTTCCCTCTGAGTTTTGCTTATCTGGAATTCCCCCGTCTGTGGTACCGAGTCACTTTTCCTGATCTCTGCGTGCCGAAGGTGCAGGTACCCATTAATTAACCAATAACTGCATACTTAAATCTGCATCAGCCACAGGAGAGAGCAAAGGAGATTATTTTGAGTTTCATTCCTTCAAGTCTTAAGGTCGAGCTCGATTTCAAGATTGGAAGCACAGTGTGGAGTAACTGCTGGAGAAAAACAGGAGATGGAGAGACGTCCAGGGAGAGACGAGGTGCTGTGGCAGGCAAACGTGTCTCCGCATGTTTGAGGTGGGTTTCAGCCTGGAAACCAAGAGCTTTCTGAGCCATTTCTGCCAGTGCTTACAGGAAGGATAAACTGGTCATTATTTTTCAAAAGCTGTTTTATTTTAGAGTGGCAAAAATGAGGTAGGAGCCATGGTATGTATGATTGCTCCTCCTCAAGCCTTGTTTTGTAACGTCTGAGGTGCTTCTTCATGAACTCCTGGCATGAATCTTTTCCACCTTTGTCACTTCAAGTTACATGGAGTAAAGCTCTCTTGCTGTCTTCCTGAATGTCAACAGCTTGCACCTGACCTCCTTCAGAAGGTCATTGCCATGGGCAGTTCCTCAAATACGAAACTGGGCGCGCTGACTCTGTGCGACGTCTTGATGGATGTGCTGCAATAATTCTGAAAATGATAAATTTTATTAAGTCCTTGACATTAGTCACAAATAACAATTACTGTCGCTAAAATGCAGTAATTTAGTGGTGTTCGCTTGAGCATTAATGGTATTCTCCATATAGGGCTTGGTCTCTGCTAGTCATGTCTACAGTAATTTTAATGGCTTTTTTATGGTAATCGGTAAAGTAAATGAATTGAACATTTCAGTGGAAGTCTGGTAGAATGAATGGAAATTTCAGCATAGTCAGAGTGGTATGTTAATTGCCTGAGAACTGCATTAAACTGAATGGCAAAGTGGATGGCATTCAAAAGAATAAGCTGAGAATAGTCTGACTCCAAGATGGCATGTCAATTTCAGTCTTAAAGGCTTTCTAATTTAAATAACTATCTGTGTTAAATTTTACTGTCTGTCATCTTATAAAATCAAAGCAATTAAGTTAATAGCAGAGAATATATTTGAAAACATCTTTGTTGGAACTGGCTGAAAAATTTCTACGCAACTGTTTTTGATCACAAATTGCAATTTCATCAAACAGAAATATTTTCAAAAAGTTTGTTGATTTTCAACAGCATAGAGTTAAAATAACTTCTTTAGACTTTAATTAACAGCAATTTTGTTGTTGACTTTTTCATTCCAGTTCTGTCATGAATTTACAGGGTTTTCTTTCTTCTTTTTCCAAGTATCTTTAGATACTTGGAAATGACTAGATTACTTGTGGAATATAACTTCTATTTTTTGACAAACTCTAATCTTATTAAGCACACTAGTTCAATATTTTATTCTGCTACTTGGTGGAATAATCAGTCTATTTGAATTTAAACTGTAGAGAGTGCTTGATTCCATCATCTTGGAAGAGATGTTCAGACAAATGAGCTTAATACTATGTTTCCCTTTCTTTTAATACCCAGCACTAGACCTACTTGACTGTAGTCTTTAATCTGAAATACAAGGTATATTGTGAAAATTTTAAGCATGTATGTACGTCATTTATGCTTAAAAAATGAAAAATACCAAGAATTAAAGAACTTAAAGTATTTGCCCATTTTGGGTAAGAAAATGTTAATCCCAAAAGTAAAAAATACTCTCAGCAGTGAATAGCAGAAACCTGATTTAAATGTTTTATCTGTGCAGGTGTGGTAGAGATGGTAGTGCTGCCGTGCACTGCATCCTGTGCAGTCCTTTCTCCATTTGGTCAGAGCTCTGACGTCCGGAGGGTGTTCTTCCAGACAACCATTTTCTTTGCGCCACGTTCTGGTGCTGTCATCAGGCTTTTCTCTGGACAAAGCTGACCTTGCAAAACTGACTCAGTACATGAGCGGGAAGGAAATCAAATTTTTCTTGGATTTAGGTTCTGTTTCGTATCTCCCAAAAGGGCTGTGGAGTCAACTGTTTCCTAATGATGCACACAGTATTGTGGACTTTAATGGCTGACGTGGCAGTCTTAGCTGCAGAAGTGATGTATGCTCCTATATTTGCAGGCTGCTTTTCAGCTTTCACGTGAAGGTTCACAGGGGATAAATATAAGTGCCATAGATTTGGCTGAATTGTGTAAAGTACTACAGGAGAAGACACCATTAAGAACTGAAGTGAGATAAAGCTGTTCTCGGAGCCGAAGCAGGAGCAGCTTCATTGTTCTGTGGGAATGACTTGCATAGCAAAGATGTTACAGGTCAATCCAGGCTGCTCTATAGTGCTTCACTGATGCAACTGATAAGCAGTAAATTCAAGTAATTAAAATTTCCAAGATCTGCAGGGGTTGTTATCTTGCAGATAGTAAGAGATACAACCATTGCATAAAGTTATTTTGTTACTGCAAGACAGCCCAGGAGCATTATCATGACTGGTCATGTAGTTACTGCGCTTCGTAGTTTAGGTATTCGACATGTTGTTTGTGTCACAGCTACCCGTTATTCTTTTTTCTCCCTGTGCTCTAGGATTTCTTCTCCTGGTAGCATTAATGGTTTTTTTCTTGTTTTTGCTAGTGCTGCTACTGATCAGGGATTTTTTGTGGAGCCCTCTTCTTTTCTAGAAATGCAGACCTCAAACTACTGGTTTTCGTGGGCAGTCACAGTCCCAGAACGGTGATAAAGAACTTTAACTTTCATTTTGAGCCAATAATGCTATGGGCAGCAGTGCCCAAATGTGGCAGGAAGATTATTCTGAAGGATGCGTACTGGATAAAGGTACTGAACCTTACAGAAACTCTCACAAGGCAGATACTGTATGCAGTCTCTCTGCTCATGCATTAGTATAACGGCATGCTTTGTAAACCCAGCAGGACAGGCTGCTGGATTTTCTTTAGTATCCAGTCAGACCCAAATCCTAGAATGAAGGACGATGTCCATCCTCATCTAAGTTCTATTACCTGCCCCTTTGCTCTTTGACCATGTTTCCTCCTTACCAGTCCCCTGTGCCTTGGGACAAGAGGCAGGGAGAGGCACCTCGGGGCCTGTTGATCTGGCTACGGCACAAACCTGGCAGTCGCCGTGGGCTGGTAAGTCTGGTTAGAAACCTCATCTGTCCCCTCAAAGCTGTATGTATCCATCTATTACTAGATTTTAAATGCTTGACAGTAATTTACTGGATTTATTCTTCTTTCCTGTCTGAAGCATGATTACTGTCGTTGAAGTTAAACCAATGAGCCCGTGATTTATATCTGTTTTCTTACTTTCAATCTGTGGAGCAATTATTTAATGCTTTCTTGGCACAAAGCAGTGTTCAGAGTGCGGCCCTGTGACTGGGCCATCGCCATTAGTTCACACTGCTGCAGCAGATAATTTTTCAGTTTGTCCAGAAGTGACTGAAACTACAATTAATGACAAAATCATGGGATATCCTAAATTGATGAGGACAAAATTCCCTAAACAATAGGGAGATGCTTTCCCAGTATCTCCTATGTGGTCATGTTTCTTCTCCTCTTTGTTTAAATGAGTTTGAAGCAACTTTTAATTATTGCCTGGTGAAACTCAGCTCTGTCGGTTCGTGATGTCTGTTGATCTTTTCAGATCTGCAGAGCCTGTATCTAGTGGGACTTGCCTGGAGTTCCTCACGCACCCAGACTTCCAGAGCAAAGCCAATGTTAAAACAAAGCTGCCAGATTTTCTTCAGTTGTGCTGCTTTGTTTTTAATTTGATTTGGACAACTCTGAAAGGTGATCCTTGTAAAGGGAAAAGGTAGCACTCCAATGGCAAAAGAAAATCTGGCATTGAAACCATGAAAATGTGGCTATCATAAATGTCAGTTTAGAATTCTCTGTAGGGGCAATTTTCCTTCCATTTATTCTGTTTACTTGCCCTGTTTTGCTGTGCCTCATCCCTGTAGCATCAGACACAGAACAAAGTTACTCAGCAAGAGATTTGCCTAATTCTATGAATTAAAATGAAATGATGAGTCTTAGGAAATTTTCCCTGCTCCTAGTTATGATAATTAGAATCTAGAAGAAAAAAATAAAATAAGGCATAGCTCTGAGATTAAAACTTTACTTGAATTATGCATCCAGGCGCAAAGTGAGTCTTTGTTGCACACTCTTTGTTCCCTTTTACAGTAGCTCAGTCCTGAATCCTATTTGGACAAAATCAGGTTGCAAAGTTCAAGTTTGAAATTTGTCTGTTGCTTTCGAATAGTTTCTGCTCACTGAGTGGCTCATAACCTTAAGGGAAGGAGTTTTGTATACCACTGCTCTTAGTGGAGCCAGCCCCGCAAGGTGTTTGTGGGTTTAATCTACAGGACAAGCAAACTGCTCTTGATGGTACCAATTGAGTCATTAGTGCGTTGACATCGGGAGTCATCCTATTTGTTGTGTTAGTGGGAGGCCTGTGTAACAGCAGGTTTTGGTTTAGGCAGAAGAATTCAAATCTACCAACGCTGTGTCTCCAGGCATTGAAATTGTCCTTGCTGCGTTGGGAGCGAGTGGGGCTCGAGCGGCCGTGAGGGAGATGCAGCCTCACAGGCAGCGGCCGTCGCTGCCCCCCGGGCTGGGCGGCCAATGCTGTTGGTGTCGCGGACCAAGCCACGTGTTCGTCGTGCCGCCGCAGCCTCACGGGAGGGCAAGCGGGCGCTCCACACCACCGGGAACTAGGAGGGACCCGCGTCCGGAAAGCTGAGGGATTAGCTGCTACCCAGGTTACTGTAGGCTCACAGGGATGGGAGCTGATGCCCAGATGTAGCTCTGCAGGAGTTGTCCTGTTTCCCCGCGGGCTCCCATGGCCTCCGAGGTGACTGCTATTTCGTCAGCTTCGCAGCTCAAGTGAGGCCGCGTGAGCTGAGCCCCTGCAAGGCGGCTGCACCTCCTGCGAAGGAACCAGGAAACAGAAGTTGAAGAACTTGCCCTTGGTGAGAGTCCAGTGCTCTCTGACCAGGCTCTTGTAGAGAGCCTATAGGTGACTGTATCGTGCTCTGAGAGGAGGTGACAGTGAGTCAGGGGTCGAGCTCTTCTCCAGAATAGCTGTCCATAGGACAAGAGGAGAGGGCCTCAAGTTGCGCCAGGGGAGGTTCAGGAGGTTCAGGTCAGATATTGGAAAAAATTCCTGCGCAGAAAGCGTGGGGAAGCATTGGACCAGGCTGCCCAGGGAGGTGGTGGAATCACCATCCCTGTCGGTGTCCAAAAAACACGTGGATGAGATGCTTAGGGACATGGTTGAACAGGATGGTGTTGAAGGGCTTACGATTGGACTCTATTGTCTTGAAGGTCTTTTCCAACCCTTATGATTCTGTCCTATGGAGCACCTGATGTGGGGCTTTTCTGGCAATGTTTTTCTGTGGGAAATATCTTCTTGTCTTCCTGAGCATGTATTTCAACAGCACCTGTATTTCCAAATCTAAATCTTACATGATGCGTTCATTCATATTTGATCAGGTATTATAAAAGCTGTATACACATATTTTCCCATGAAAATAAGAAGTATGACAATAGGATAGTTATACTTTCAAGCAGTCCTGCATATTTATTAAGCTATGCATAAATTTACTTTAAGTTTAAAAATTGATGCACATGCTTGCATGTGTATCTGAATGTCCTGGAATGCTTGTTTTTGAACAGATTTCTCCTCTGTGGTAATGCAAAGCTTTGAAAAAAAATCCATTCTTTTGAGTCAAAGCAGTACTGCTAGAAAAAATTATCATCACTGGCTTTAATGCACTCAGGAACCAAAAGTAATATCTGTTATCGGTTGTGGCAGGGAGCCTTAAAATAATGAGAGAGACTTTGTTTCAAGTTAACTATTTTTTAAGTGAAAATTAATTTAAGGACAGCTAGCCAAGCGAGTATATAAGCTGTATATGATAGGTTGTGCCGCTTTTTGTTTGTCAGATAATGTCATACACCAGTTGTAGTGTCATTTGATAACTTAAGTGGAAGTGTGGTGTCAGGATCCGATACTTTCAACTGCACATGATGTATCTGCTTTGACATGGGTTTCATGGTCACATTCTGTAGCCTTTACATAGGTGGTGTTATATACATGCATATTTGTATGTTTAAAGGCCCAACAAAATGTAAAGGTTTGATTTAATCAGACTCTTGGTAAATATGACATTATTAAAATGTCTAAAATGTACCAGGAGGTCTTAAATTTTTATGATAGATTATGGGTTACTGCAGCTTCATGTAGAAATTAAAAGAATGTCTATCTGATATTAAAACGTAGAATTCAAGAATTTTTTTTTCTTAGAAATGTAAGCAGAACGCAGATTAGTTGATAGGTAAGCTAGAAGTACCTGTAACAGTAGGAACAGCCTTCTGTGCTTTTATACAGGGCTCCACAAGCAGAATGATGAGAGCTGAAAAATCCCTGCTGATACTGGGTGGTGAAAAGCAGATTGTAAAAATGAGGCTTAGTGCTGTGTTCATTTTGAAAAGATGTCTGCACTGTTTCCTTCAGGTCTGCCTTTACCTTGCGACATCTAGGCTCTCACTTAAAAAGAAGTTTCTCTTTCTCTCCTGCTAGGAAGTTATTAGCTATCCTTGTGTAAATCTGTGCTGACACATGTTAATTCAACCTTGCTGAGAACTGTCTACTATTAAACTGCGGTGGCAGCAAATCCATAAACTCTAGAATTTACTGAGGGTCATATCAGTATTAAGATGCATCAGCACTGCAGTCTCAAACCCTGATCCTGCCAGTGCCTGTGCTCACAGGGAGCCCTGTGAGGCCCCGGAGAAGCAGAGAGGTTCTTGTACGGACAGAGCTTGAGCACGAGTCCTCCTGGGTTATGAGCATCTTTATTCAGGGGAATAAAGATCTGGTGGGAACTGAGCTCACTTTATTCCGCCTGCGTAAGTTCATGCACAAACCACATTGAAAGAGGAGGGTGCATTTTGGAAATGTGCAATATGCTTTTTAGTCACCTTGTGCCAGTGTGGGTGTCCTTGGTCCTGGGTAGCCTTTACTAGAGGCGTGCAAATGAGCAGATAAATGAGCAGAGATGGTCATACACATGAACAAATGGCACTAGTTGTCCCCTTGGCTGTCCATTTGGTCTAGGAAAACAGATTTCAATAGACAGCAAGTGAGGCTTTCAACCAAGAGCAGCAAAGCTTTGTTGTATTGGATTGTGCTAAATTATACAAGAGGCTTCCTACGCCTGAGAGTTATAATCTGCAGACTGAGCAGGGGGCTACAGATGGCTTGAGATGACGGGTAGGGAATGAGCAGGGAGTGAGGTGGCAGTGCTGGTCAGCCTGACAGTCTCTGCACATGAGCTGCCAAACTTGCTGGGGTTGTTTTTTTGGAGGTGTCATTAAAACAAGACAGTTTTTGGCCTGTGGCTGTGGCATAGAGCTGGTCTAGGAATGCACTTATGCTATGAATCAAATGCATTGCTGTTCCGAAAAGCCCTCAGCTCTAAACACTTAGCTTTGAGCACTGCTTAAGCTCATTGTATTCAATAGGACTTAAGTCAAGGGCCCTAGTGCAATAGGGATAACTTGCTGAATCAAGGCCTCAGAAAACAAAAGTTTTATTTTCTTGGATAATGAAGTACACGTGGTAATGTAGTTTTCCAGAAACCAGGCATTGCATGTGGATGAGGCCGTTCGGTTTCCAAAGGAAGGGATGTTTCTGAGCTGCATAAGTGCTTATGGGATCATGGCTGTAATTTTAATACCGTCATTTGGGGACTTTAAATCTCCAGGAAGGTTTAAGAAGTCTGCTCTGTAAACAACACTGTGATTGATAATATACCTGAGAATAAAAATGCAAAGGAGAGGAAAATCTGTATCTCAAAGATGTGGGATTTCAGATGCCTGTATAGAGAAGTGTTTCATAATTCAGTAATAATGTAGCCATGCGTTAAAAGATCCAGCATAAGAAAAACATGTAGTTCCTTTTTTAGTGTTTTTCTTCTTTTCCTAAATATAGATATACTAGACTCTTCTTGCCCAAACTAGTTGATGCACAGTGAAGGGTTTAGGAAATGTGTGCAGAAGGATACACAAAAAGTAGTTAAGTGCATAGGCTTGTGTCTGCAGGTAGTTATGTAATATGCTTTAAGAAATGAACTCTATTGTGCATTTGCTATGAATGTTTCTTGCAAGTATTTACATAAGTAACTGTGGTCTTTTATCAAGCAGAAGTAAAACAGTTTTTTTTCCTTCTTCATCCGTTGACGTCAGATGAGCTCTTTTATGTCCCTTGAGTCTATCGCAGATTTTTTGCCAAGGATGCTGAAATAAGGGCTAAACACTTATAGCCGGTAACACTTGAATTTGTCCTTTCTGGGAAAAAATATCTTCACCTAATGCCCTGATTTGCAATCCTCTGTGGAAGAAAGAGTATTTTCTGTCAGTGGTAATGGTCCAGCCAGGAGAATGTCATTTAGCACCAAGGGATGTCAACATCACAGAGCATTTGCTAATTTCATCAAGATTAATATAATCCTTGGCACTTGGTCCTAAATCACTGGCGACAGCTCATGGCAAAATGGGAAATATCCCAGGGACCAGTGACACTTGCTACAGCTTTCCCTTCAGCAATAACACTTCTGACGTATTTATCTTAATTAGCAGCAGCAGGAGAAAGAGAGAGATGGAGAGAAATTCAATTGAGTTTGAGCAAGATCATAATTAAGAGCGTTCGCTGTATAATTCCAAATGTAGATTTCTGACACAAAGAAGATATGCAATTCACTTAAATGAAAGGGAAAAAAATGCAGTTTACTGGAATATATATGTATCTTTTAAAGCATTAGTTAGGGCATGGTTAGGTTGGGAGGTGATAAAGCATAGAGCCCCTCATGGAGTGGGGCTGGAATGGCCATGTCCATGCTCTGTATTTACCATCTCTGTAGTACTGAGCACCAGAGTGCCTCAGAGCAGCATGTGGAGTAACTCCGCAACACTTCTCTGTCTCCATTTTTACTGACTTATGCTTGTAATAGTGCAAGGTGAATCAGACTTAGGTAGTATTTTATCAGTATATCCCTGCTTTTTAATCCAAAATATTATCATTTATAACTTATAGACAACTATTATATTTATTGTTGAAATTGGGAAAAACAGAAATCCTGCAGTTTCAAACTAATCTAGTTTTTCTCTTTGAATTTTCCAAGCTCATCTTGCCCATCAGTGAATGAGTGCTGTGTGGAAGGAAAGAATATTCTTTTTGCCCTGTTAAAGAAGGGGGACAGCACAGAAACAGCTGGAAAGAGTGAGACAGCTGTTCTGAGAAGCAAGCACGAGCAGAAGGCAGGGTGAGCCCCTGTGCAGGAGGAGGTTGTGCACCAGCTCACAGAAACACGTCGTTCAGGCCTGGATGGAGACTAGAGCAGGAGCCATCCAATAGCTCAAAACAAAAGGTAAAAAAACTTGCGAAAAGCAATTAACAAAGGACTGCATGTGGCTTCATTAATGGTTAGGGTTTTTTTTTGAAAACTGCTCTATACAATTTTTCTCACAGCTAGTACCAGGTTTTGAACTACAGAGTCTTAACAAGTGCCCGTGCAAAATTAAGTACACCTTATTTATGTAGGCACTGATCAGGATTGCGTAAAAGAACTGCATGCACAAAAACCCCATTACCTGTATTAGAGATATAGCTTACATATATCACACGGTAATTATGTGCCTAAGGTATCAAAGAACCTGCACTCAAAGGAAAACTGAAAGTTAGTTGAAGGCCAACTTCGAGAATAACGTTGCTGCTCACACCAATATTTCTGTTCCCTGGCTAACTGGATTGCTTCTGGGAGGTGAGCAATATTAAAGTCATCCTTTCTCCCTGCTGTCAAGTGCATCAGGTGCATTTTCCCCTTATTGACAAGGACCTAATAAGCTCAGATCTGCTCACTTTCATCTTTTGGAGATACTGTACTTATATTGAAGGACATGTGGTCTTACACATAGATTTTCCCTTCTGTCACATACTTGGAAAACTTAATCCCCTGACCAGCTTTGCCTTGGAAGGCAGATAGTCATTGTTACAATTCATCTGGCAGAAGCAGATGCTTGCTGCAGAAACCCCTCTCAAATTGATGCATGTAACAATCCTTACGAAGAGCAAACGCTCCCTGGCAAAAGAGACTGCATAGGAGAATTAAATGTTTAAGTTAACAATTCCTGATGAGAAGTAAACAGGAAAACCTTTCAAAAAAAAAAAAAAAAAAAAAAAAAAAGGATGAGAGAGGAAAAATCATCCTTCAGCTTGCCCAGCTGCTCGGCTGCAGTGCCCTGTGCGGGCGCTGCCTGCGGCTTGTGCCAGCCTTGCTCAGAGGAGCCTTTTCAGTTTGAGCAATAGAGAAGCTTCAGGCTCAACCTCTTCTGAATTCTGCTTTGCTGAGGGTAGTGATTTTTGCCTGGCTTTCTTTGGAATGAAGTGACCTAGCTATTTTAGTGTTTTGATTCAAGCTTTTAGTAGTTACTTCGTTACACCCTATCTAGGGTGTTCACTTGTATGTGAACAAACAAGTGTTTTGAGCAAACGATGCTGTCTCACTTAAAGCTGAATTTGACTTTCTGAAAATGTGTTTGTGGATAACTCAGGCAGACTGTGCAGTGGCTCCTCTCTAATCTGTGTTTAGGAAGAGCAGCAGACAGGAACCTGCCCTGGTGGTGACGGAGTCCTGGCTGCTGCTGTGGGCACGGAGGCAGCTGAGCAGTTCTGGAGAGCTCCTGGATGGACTCGTGAGGGGGTCCTGGGCCGAGGGGACAGCCACTGACAGGAACTCAGGCTCTCGTGTTCAATCCGTTTCTGAGTTTCCAGGTCCCTCCTGAGTTGAGCTGTCCTCTGGTTCTGCAAACCGATGCACCCTCAGTGCACAACTCCAAACTGGGGTACATGAGGTCTAATTTTGAAAGTGTTGTTTCCTCATGAATTTTGAATAAGCTTCTGAAGACTCAGTGTAGCTGGGGACGAGGAGGGGCAAGGTGGGGCTGTGGCGCTTCGCTCGGCGCCGTTTGAGCAGTGCTTTGGAAACGCTGGCCCCGTCACCTCGCAGAGCTCGTCTCCAGCCGCGCTGGGCTCGCGCGCCGGGCGTTCTGCACATCGGCACGTTCCACCCACCCGTTCAGAGTCTACAGGAATTCAGTATTCACATACTAATCTAGTTTCTTTTTTGAAAATTTCTGTTGTTAGAAATCTTGCACTGATGTGACAGGAGAGGTTAGATGTTGGTGTGTGTGCTCCTGGGCCGCTTCCCTTCCTCCACTTTGGCATTTTGTTCTTCTCGTTTCAGAGACTTGATTCCTTTTTCATTACACTTGAGACTAATGTTTGTTTGCCCCTAACCCCTGCAACTTTATTTTGACATGTGTCTGTTCAACATTGCAACTTAAAAGAATCATTTTTGACCTCTAGAAATCTTAGTCCTAGTCTTGAAAAATTAAAGCTTTCAAGCTATGCAATAGGATTTGGAATTTTTAGTAGGTTTATTTCAGTCCTATCTCAGATTAGAAAGCCATGTAAACGTACATAACCTTAAAATGGAAGTGCTCACACGTGCATCTGGAAGCATTTCTTCCCTAGATTGAGTTCCCATTAAGCACTTGAACTTTCTTCCTATCCTGTTTCTCAATTTGTGCATTTTTTTCCTTTTTCTGTGAGATCTGATTTTAGTTAAATGTCTGTTCGGTACATTATCAGCAAAATGAGCTTTCCTGTAAATTGGTGGTACGTGGTTTTGGTTTTTGTTTGTTTGTTTTTGTTTGTTTGTTTTTGTTTTTTTTGTGTTTTTTTTGTTTGTTTTTGTTGTTTGTGGGTTTTTTTTTTTTTTTTTTTTTTTTTTTTTTTTTTTTTTTTTTTTTTTTTTTTTTTTTTTTTTTTTTTTTTTAACCGCATCTGCACTATCCTAAAGGTGGCAACTATATTCCTTCTAGTATTTTCAATGAATTATGTGGTAGCAAATATTTGCTGCTCTTTTTGACTGCTCCACAAGTACTCTATTAAGGCTCAGGGGAAATTAAAGGTGCTGTGGGCTCCTATGTTGGCTATTTCCATAGGAATGATTTTTTTCCTCCTCTGGTATGGAAAGGGGCTACAAAGTTGTTAGACTTCAGTCACTTCTAGTCTCTTCATGCCTCACAGGTACTCCATGGGAAGCCTCCTATAATGTCTTCCCTGGGAAGAAGAAGGTTTTGTGCATGTGTTCAGTTAATTCTAAAATCTCAGATGTCATTTCCTTAGGGCCTATTTCCATAATCATTTATGTGGAACCAAATCTTGCAGCCATGAGGGAAATGGAGAGAGGGGAGGGGGGAAAAAAAGGGGGGGGGGACATTATAAATAATAATTAAAAAAGTCCTCAAAACCCTCCACCTAGCACCTGTCTGCAGAAAGCACAGACCTGATCCATTGCCTATGAAGAGATCTTTGTTTTGAGCCTTTTTAGCCTCACTCTCTCTGTCATGATTTCAACTCTGTATGAGACAAAAGAATAGATGCTTTTCAGCATATTTTAACTAGCTGTGATCTTCACTATCTTTAACTTCTTAACTGTAGCACAGAGACAACCTGCTGACCTTCTCCATCAGGCTATCTGACTTGTGTGAAGGTTTCTTACAGTGGATAATTTCTTGATTTTTGAATGTTTAAATAGACCTCAGCTCCCTGCGACTGCCCCCTTTCAGTTTGGTTTGTGTGATCAGTCCCTTTTGCGTGGGCTGCCCTCCCGGGGCTCTTCCAATTCGCCCCATTGGGCCGATTTGCTGCCGAGCTCTGCCCGGCTTTGCCAGTGTGGTCGCTGCTTTGGCACCTGCTGCAGCTGTAGAGCAGGTCCGTGGCTGGCCAAGGGGACTTACTGGGTGGGAGGTAGATTAGCCCTTTTCTTCCTTTCCTTTCAGCTGGGGGGCTTTCTGCTCAACATGTAGTGATTAACCGTAGTCCAGTCCTATCGCTTTTAGAAACAAATAACCAAGTCCAATTCGTATGGTTAATTGATGAGCTGAATAGTGCATAGCAAGTGTTTTAATTTTGGCCTGTCTCGGAAGTCATTAATGTTACAGAAATTAATTATTGCATGCGCCTAGAATTGCCTTTACCAAATTGCATTTCTTCCTGGGAAGATTACTTAGCGGATATCATTCTGGTACTGTCATTGCACTGTAAAGACGAACGTTTGTATTGTGTTATCTCAACTAAACTTAAGAGTCTATAGTCTTGCTTTATTAAGCATCTCACGCATATTTATAGATTTTCCTCCAGCTCTGGCTTCCAGCTTCACATCAAGCACTTCTCTGCAGGGAACGAAGAAAATAATTCTGAGCCTGTAATGTTCGTCTTTCCCTGGCATGCCTGATTGTGATATATTAATTATTTTCAAATAACATTCATTAAAACTTTGCTCATCCCTTCAAGATTTTAAAATCCATGTCATGGAAAATGAAAGCCTTTGTTTCAAATTTTCTCTCTGATTATCTTTTCTCTAATTGACTTTTGCTCCTTTCCAGTCAAGTTTTAATTTCCTCGTGAGTCTGGACGAAGCTGTCTGTTTCCATTTGGCTTTCTCCTGCCTTCGTGGCTGTGTGGTTTTGGCCTGCCCTCCTACTTGTGGAAGGAAAGTCTCCTTATTTCTGAGCAGTATGTATGAAAGATCAATTTTATTTTATTGCTATTTTTATTTTTGCTTTAAATGATATACTTAATATTAGCTTTTTTTTTTTTTTTTTTAAAACTAGCTTCAACTATAAAACCCACAAAAGTTTAGATTCCCATTGAAGTATAGGAAACTGTTAGTTTAACTGTGAGGCAGTTAAGGTAAATTAGAACTTTATCATGTTTATAGTCACAAGAATGCGATTACATCAGTGCCACGTAATAGACATTCTCCCAGCATTTTGTCGTGTTAGATTATGTTAATGGTCTGAAACATATTGTGTGTTCTGAGTGTGTATAGCCCCAAAACTCCAAACCTCCACAACCCAAACCAAACAAAAAACCCTACCGGTGCTGCCTGGTATCACAACCTCCCTGGGAGGTTCCTTAGCTAATAATCCAGGAGTAAACCAACACTTGGAGCATAAAGGCAGGCATAAATCCATTCCCCTGGATGCTTTCATCCCTTCACCTTCTAATAACTGCTAACTTAGAGTCGTCTGAGGGATGAGAAATGAATATTGTATCTCCTCTTAGAGATTTTTTGCGTGCTGGAAAAAAAACATGCTTGAATTGAACGTCTAAGAAATGACTGCCAAGTGTGACAATGTTATAAGGAGGAAGATATTTGTAAGGATGGAGAAAACTTGGCATAAGGTAGTCAAAGCACAAGTAAACTGAGAGAAAAAACTGCATCAGAGAATGAATTAAATCTTGCTTGTTGGTAAATCGTCTTCGAGTGCAGTGCAGAAGATAACATCTCCTACTCAACTTTTTTAATACTCTACTCAACATGAGACGGAGTTATTGTATTGCACAGTATATGTTTGCCAGCAGACTTTATTAACTTATTAAATCAGCAAGATGAAATAGTCGCTTTGTTCCATTTAATTTAAAACAATAAAACTAAATAATAAAATTGTGGCTTCATATTGTCATCTCATGTTAGATAAGAAAGCCTTTTATTCTATTTTAGAATTTCTTTCAGTCTTAATGAAGCATTGTTCACATTTGCAGGTTTAAATATGTGACAATACATATGAGTCTGTGTTGATGTGCCATTTAATATGAAAATTTTTGTTTATGAGAATGTTATGGCTATGAATTTAAGTGCACACTAGGTAGTATAGGAAACTAAATTTCTTTAAGAAGAAGAAAAGTTGGATGTATCATGCCTGGAACAAAGGATGGTAACTTTGAGATCATCATGTTTTTCTTTTCCTCACATTCAGAGAACTTAACTAACTTTGCCTTACCTGACTTGGTGCACAGTCTATGAACAAGTTATATCAATGGTTCACTGACATTACGTTCCTAAACTTGATCCACTAGTGAGTAGTCTGCTGAGGGTGTCACTACAAGGTGCTGTTGAAATTAGGGTTTAAAAGAGGATTTAAAAAATGGAATGGTGGTAGGAGAGGCAAGAATGGGCAGAATTTTTGTAGTCATTATTTTAAATACTCTGCTTCAAAGTTTAATTTTTCTTATAACTCTAAGCATCAAATCTTGTGTATAACTTTAGACACTGTTTTGCAAGCAACAAATGAGATTCTCCAGGAAAGAGCAGGCCTCAATTCTCATTTCTTGAGTTTTCTGTAAAGGCAGCGGGAGCCCTGGCTGCCTGGTGCTGCGGCAAGGAAGCGCTCGGCCTTTCAGCTGGGCTGCTGGGCCCAGACCACTGCATTGCAAATCAGGAGAAGCTTACCAGGTATTTTGTTTCTAAGTGTGAATGAGTTTGTTATTCTCAAGTCTGCAATGGATTTAGAAGAGCAATTTTTTTCTTCTTTTTAAGCTGATGAAAGCTTTTCAGACCACTGTGGCATTTTTAACTGCGAAGTCAGTGTCTTTTGGCAATTTGTGAAACAACTGTTATTTTAAATGTCTCTATGCTAAGTGTTTATTTTTGTATTTAATATAAATGTGAAAAATAGGCACTTTTTTCCCTAAACAATATTTTTGTAATAAACTTTTCTACTGAAAATGGAGATGGGGGGAAAAAAGTAGTTACAGTGCAGGGTGCATTTGTTTCCTATATTCAACCATGATACAACAGTCATTCAGTTCCGTTTTACTTTTTTCTTTTTTTGACCTTTCTCAGCTTAAAGTTATCATACATTTTATTTGTAATCCTAATGGTCTGCAGTGCGTGCAACCCTGTACGGGGGCCTCCCGCAAGGCTAAGGAGAACGTGGCTTTGGCTGTGGGACACCGCAGCTCTCTAGTACTTAAATGTTCTTGCATCATTTTACTTTACGTCAAAGCATGCACAGCGAGGAGATAGTTCTGTGATGGGAAGCTGGGCAGGGGATGGTGTATCAAAATACAAAATACAGAATACTGAAAAGGTCACCGTAG
This sequence comes from Nothocercus julius, assembly GCA_013398735.1. NCBI lineage: Eukaryota > Metazoa > Chordata > Aves > Tinamiformes > Tinamidae > Nothocercus > Nothocercus julius. The sequence goes on from VZSV01000047.1 coordinate 4,272,561, forward strand.
CAAACAACTGTATTATATTTTACTGATTATATTAAGCATTTCATTTCTAATGTCTCAGTCCAAAGACAAAGATTTTAATCAAACTGGAAAATGACATGAAGTGATTTTCTTCTCTTGCTATGTGTTGCAAAGAAAATAGGAAGTTTTGGAATCAGGCTGCCATTCTGTGGTATGATTTTTGAAGCCCCATCACGTCTCACTGGGACTGGCAGCATCTTTGCTAAAATATCCAGAGACTGGATTAATTCCTTGCTCTGTTATTCTCAGACAGTGATTAGTATCTGCTGCTGGCAGGACCAAGGGTCTGTCGCCTGGAGGCAGGAGCGCGTGCGCATCGGGCCATGGGCAGCGGGCAGGGAGGCTCCTCGTTTTTCTCCTCCCGCTCTTGCGCTGCACTGAGTCTTCAGGCAGCTGAGGGAGGGTTAGGAAGGTCCTAAGGACCTTCCCCTTTATCACTTGCTATGCCCAAAAGATTAGATCAGAATGGCTTATAGGTTTCTTTACATGAAGTAGACTTGCTGTGTAGAATATGACTCCAGTGCATTGCGTGCTGAGCCTGTCTTTCAAATCAGTGGAAATCTGGTAATGACATGTAACATTCAGATTAGGAGTAAACATCTTAAGAAGGGTAAGTGTGCTTTGGTTTATTGTTGTATGTGTGGCCTTAGGTTATGGATTTGTGAATGGAAAGAAATGTGGTGAGAATCTCTGCTAGTCCATTTACAAAATGCAGATCTGCAGTGCACAGGTTTCCTTCTACTAAGCTTGAGCTCTTGGGAAAGCAGTAGATAACATTTGCCAGTGTCGCTCAAATGTTTAATTGGGTAATTTGTGGGTGAGCAGGGAATTTTCTGAATAGTGATTTGATGTGTTTGTACTGTGCATACGTCTGAGAGCTCCCCCCGCCCTTATTTATGTAAGCAAGCTGATTTTGTTTTGAGTAGTTCTGATTAAGACTTCAGTCTGCAGTGGCTATAGATTATTCATGATTCATCCTCTCTCTTTTGGTAGAAGGCAAATTGTGCCACTATCTCAAATCTTACAGCAAATATTTCACCTTTCAAGTTCTACTGGGACAAATGAAAGAAGCAAATATTTATTTTGCCTGGAAGTTGGAAAGCAGTTGCACTGCTGTGGAAGAAGAGATGATGACATGTGCTCTGTCCTGTTTGTCATGTCCCAGAGCCCAGGGATCCAGGCTCCGCTGGCTGCACAGGAAACTTTAGTGCTGGAGATACCCCCTCCAGGAAGGAGGGGTGATGGCTTCTGACAAACGGAGCGTCGTGGTCCACATGCGGAGCCACGGTGCTGCCCCGCACCAGGGGAGGGTGCGGGCGAGGGGCAGGACAACGGGATGGCATCGCTCCCGCATCCTCTGTGGAGGGACCCCGGGGGCACCAGTGTGGCCAGGCCATGGTCAGCTTTCATGGAAGCTCTCTGAAGTGTCCCGATCTTTTAATATACTCAAAATTCTGGGCCTTTAAAAATAAATAAACCCCCAAGAAGCCTTGCTGCACTTCATTATGTGTGCAGAAACCTGCCCGTCCTCGTTTTGGCTGGCTGTGGATCTGTGGGAGACTGTAACGGAGCAAGGGCAGCGTTCTCTGGCTTTGTTTTTCTCCCGCAAGCTCTGTGGTGGTTATTGCTGTACATTGTTGCACAGCTGGCTTATTTCGCTGGCATTTGGAGCAGAGAGAAATCAGGTGTGCTTATGCAGGTAGGAGTATATGTGAAATATTGGAGACTGGCTCGAGGTCTGAAATTTGCCTCTTTATGAGTCCTGATGGGCCAGTGCAGCCTGACCAGCTTTGAGCTTTTATGTGCAGAAGGGATTATTGCCATGAAGATATTGGAGGACTTGTGGAATTTGGGCTTCCATTAGCTGCTTGATGTGTGTTTTCTCATGGCTTCCTTGTACAGTTATTACTATTTCTGACTTTTGTGATTTGGAGGAGTTGTCCTGAACGGTGATACCACTGGAGTAATGAGGATGTCTCCTTTTATGTTTGCTTGTTTAAAAAAATGTCTTTCCTTTCTGGTTGTACCCTTCTTTCCCCAAAAGAAGGTCTTGAAATTGTCATCCAACCCCAGCTGTAACCTAAAAGCTTGAAGGCAAAGAAAGAACAAGAACAGTATAAAAAAATTAAAGGATTCCAAAGATGATATTGTGACGCTTTTGTGGTTCGGGAGACTGTTGATACAATTTATTTTATGTGGTTGGCAACAGTAATTTGAGAAAATACTTATTTTACCTTGTTTTTGAGATACCCACTTCTGTGCTTTTTATTCGAGCGAGTGGCCTTTTGATGAATTATTGCTCATTTTCTATTTAAGTTGAGGTTTGCTGTGTTCTGCTCTACTATCCCTGTCTCTGACCTGTTCCCTTGACATAGCTTTAATGAACTTGTTTTCTTAGAATACTTACCTGGGGAATAACCATTCTAACATGATACAGTGAGAAATGAGTGTTTGCTTTTCCTGGTTGGGCTGTTAAGATCTGTGTATTTACATATGCAGGTATTGTACAGGATGTAGTTGTAGTTTGCCTTTTTCTCTTGTGAGTCCATATATATAAATATATGTGTATATATATATATATATGTAGGTTGACATTATTGTGAAATGAATATTTTTATTTTCTTTTTTCTCTTCTAGATAGGTAGTCTGGTATGATTGTTTGTAAAAAGTGAGAAAAGAATTGTCACTCATAAAATTCCAACTTGTATTTTCTCATTCTCTTTCTTATCTAGGTGACTTTTACTATGTTGATTGCTGGATGAACATTTTAGCAAGCCTTATTGTAAAAGATATGAAACTGAGGAGAAGAAATGAATTTGTACTGAAATCATTAACTTAGATTTAATGTTAACTTATTTTATAAATGGATGCTTGCAGGATATTGGACTAAGAAATCTTATGTTTAAAAAATGGGGAAAAAAAACCACTGCAGAGTATTTCTGATACTTTTGGCAGGGCAATTTTAGGAAGCTTCTCAAAAGTTTTAGGAAACTTTTGAAGAAGATCCTTGAATTTAACACAAACAAGCAACCCATCACTCCACAAATTTATATGAATTACACTAAGTAGGTGCTTCTTAAATAGAACAAAATATCGTCTTTCATAATGTTAACAAGGCATTCTGTAATTCCCTTTAATTGAAGTAGATGATGTTTGGCTACTAAGTGATGATCTACGCTCTGGAGTTTTGCAGTAGATACATTATTGCCCTGATCCTGCCTGCTGCTTTGTGTGGGCTGAGTTGAAATTGTCTCTATTCATATTTTCATGTTCACCTAATATATTACTTTATAAAATTGAGGCCAAAAATTGTGCATCTGTTCTGCTGTATTTTGGACTGTTGTTTACTTGCGCCTTTACTAAACAGTAACCATGCAAGTATAATGAATGCATAATGCATTTATTAATCATTCTGGTATATCATTTATATTCTAAACTAAGAGGGGGGAAAAAAAAAGCACAGAGTTTCTCTCCTTTTTTCTTTTTCTCTCTCTCTTTTTTTTTTTTTTTTCTCTCTTTTCCTTGCCAAAACCTGAGCTTGGCTGGACTTCTTCAGCACACAGATTCACTGTCATTGTCTTCCATATGGTTCTTAAACATTAGGCAGAAGACCTTAGTCAGAAAAGTCAAAACATCCCTGATATAAACAGAGATTGTGTGGAGGCATGTAAGAAGACAGTAGGATAGTACAAGTGGGGGTAAAAAAGTCCTTTCTTTTCTTTCAGTTTTGGGACAAGCATGTGTATGAAGTCCCTCCCCATGGGATTTTAGCAACACGAAGGATTCCAGAGGTTCAAAAAAAAAAATCCCATCCAGATTAGGTGAGTATTTTGATGTTTGGCGTTGGTGCCCAGCCTAGGTAGTGCTTTCACCTGCCCTGACCTGATCTTGGTGCCTTCTCAGGGAGCACTCGCTTGTGTAGCGCTCTTTACCTGCAGACCTGGGAGGGCTTTGCCCTGCAAAGCATAAAATGATTATCAAAAGAGCTGGGAATAAGACCCAGATTTCTTGACTACTAGCCCTGGCCTCTCTTGAAACAGTGCCATGCAAATAGCCTGTAAAGTAGTGGTAAATTCATTTAAAAAAAAAAAAAACA
>VZSV01000047.1:4276727-4308493 GCA_013398735.1 Nothocercus julius
GGGGTATCTCAATTGGACCTTTGATACCATGTCAAACTGATTTATCAGGGATTGTTAAGGCTCTGCACAGAATAAAGGAAGATGAGATAGAGGCTTTCTTAGGAAACACTATTTTAGCCAACAAAATGCTTCTCTACAATAGCAAAGAACAGGTTTTATTTCTGCCAAAATCTTTGCAACCAAACGGACAAAACTTATCTGTAGCCTGGCAGCCAATATGCATAATCCTCAGGTTCCCTGCTAAACTATTAAAATTAATCAGGTGGCAAACTTTCATTATGCCAGCTCTAATAAACAAGAAATCCAGGCTCCTAGCACTGGAAACATCAGTAAATAGAACAGTATAATAAAGTGTCTGAGGGAAACTTGGCAAAGGGTAGTCAAATCAAATTAAACTGCACATATGCCAAACTATTTGTTTTTATATTGAATCTTTCATATGAAAGTATCATAGGCTATTACATGCTATATAATAAAGTGCAAGTGCCACTTGCTTGTGGATGAAACTTTGAGGTGTCCCCCCACTGCCATTTCTGTTAGTATGAATGGTGACGTGGGAGTTGGCATCTGTGGGTAAATTAGGAGGAAATTTGCTCAGAGAATGTGTTTTTCTTGTTGGATAAAGAAGGATAGCTGAGGTAATTGCCTAGAAATACATTGTGATTTGACACAGTCTATGAAGAGTCAGTTAAATGCAAGAAAAACTAATAGGGCAGCAAGAAGGAGTGTGTCCACTCTAAGGCACTCTGTAAGGTCAACAGAATTTAGGCACAGCAGCCACAAACTTCTCAGGTCAGATAGGCCTAGAAAAAAAGATAAGAAAGCTGAAATAGTGGCAGGCTTTTTCTGGCTTCCCTAAAAACCCTGGAGAAAAAGATGCTCAGAAAAAATTCTGGGACCGTTAGATTTGACCAAAGCACCCAAGAAAGAGCACACCACCTCCAAATCAAAGCTGCTTGCATGCATAAACAAAACAGGCAGCTGCCTTTGGAGGCAGTCTGCAGGAGATGGCATCACCAGGTGCTCTGAGCAACACAGGTTTGTGTCTGAGTCTGCCCAGGCTTTTTGCAAAGGTGATAGACTGAGACGCAGTGCATTTGTTTTTGGCATGCCTGTGAGGAAACTCATCTGTGAATGTGCAGGGTGGCCAAAATCCACATGGTGGATTCAGGAAGTCCTGGTAGCGCTGCCAAATCCAAAATAAGAGATCTGTAATGCAGCGCTGGAGAGATTTGTTCACTAAACTGGGATTAGGCTCAACAGCTACAAAGCCTTTGTGGCTGGCACTTGGGGAATATCAACTTGCTGCAGATGAGGGCTCTCACCTGGCAAATTAATTTCCACTCTTACATTGATCCCTGCTGAATATTGTCTGAATCTGGCTGCTACAGAGCTCCTGGTAGTACATGTGAGTAGATACTGCTTTGCTGGTGGTTCTGCAAGGTTGTTTTGGAAATAATGCAGAAGCTGTGGTGTTCATTTAATGATCCAAACTTATCTCCTAGTCCCCAGTGGAGCATTTATGCTGATTATCTCAGCATTTCCATGTTTATTTGATTATACTCCTCCTTATTTGATGGAAGGTGGCAGTTAGAGCATCAGTTCTCCCTACCGTTATCGCTTGTTTTGAGTCTGTTCAGGGTAGATGCTTTTCCCGAAACTTTGTGCAAACGGTTACTGAATGTAAAGAATGCAGTTTAACAGGGCAGTATAGGACTGCATCCAAAAGAATCTCTAAATCGAATAAAATGACCCAAAATGATCAAAAATATATATTATCTTGTGTAAGGTTTCATAGATGGGAATTTCTGAAATCTAGTTAAATGTGAATATTCTCTCGGGTTTTGAGAGAGGGTTTTCTTTTAAACTAAAAAAATATTTCTAAAAAGGAAAAATTAAAAAAATGTACAAGCCTAGATACAGTCCAGTGTTAGGATTAGGAAGGCAATGAAGTTTTCAGCACCTCAGTGGGCAAATAATCAAGATCTACTCTTTCTCTATAACTGTTCACTAACTAAAGCAAATAATGGAACTCATAAATTAAACAGAGAAGGCCATGCCTGAGCTCCTTTGCCTAGTCCTTTTGCTGCTTGCTATTTTAAAGTCTAAGCCCGATGGAAATTGTCATGTTCACAGGGGTCATGCCAGAGGGTGAGATTCTGTCCCATTCCCAAAACCTTCACGTTTGTCATACATACAAGTGATGAAGAAGCCTTTGGGTTCAGTGCAGTGCTGCCCATTGGATTTGAAATATGATCATTTCACAATTTGGTTATCTTATTATGTTTCTTGAAAAGATTATATTTACAGAAGATAGAAGATAAAGGCAATGGGATTATGGTATGAATGAGTCCTATGGGGCTCCTTGCTGTTTTTTTTTACGGCCAGTTCTGTAGTTGATGAAGGGAGTTGTTTTGTGAGGGATTGTCCTAAATACAGGCTAAAGCTTTTGTGGTTGTTTCAAGGGTTGTTCAAAGGTAACTGGCAGATGGAATAAAAGCTCAGCTCATCAGAGTGGCAAATGAGATGATGAAGACATTTGAATGTGTTTGTTTTGACCACTGAAACAAATGGAGGGCCTCATATTAAAAGAGGACAGACTGTTCTGCAGAGCATACGTGGCTGAGAAGGCTCAACCTCATTCCTATAGAACCTGTAGGGTGTAACAAGAGCAGAGGCTCAGCAGCAGCTTGTACGACTGACTTGTGAGGGATCTGGAGAGGGAAGGAAGACGGTAACTCCCGGGTCCTTTGGCACCTGGGCCTCTCGTCAGCAAGTCTGGCAAAGCTGCCTTGGGGAGCAGGCCTTTTTAGATGAGATTTTTATTTTTTCTGATCCAAGAGATGCTCTAACCATCAAAGAGCCATCTTGACAAGAGGGCTCTTGCTTAGATCAAATCATATGAACTTGGTCTTCCAGTAAAGGAGGATGGAAATATTCATTTGATTGGCTGCCAGGCAACAAGTCTTGAATAAATGACTCTCTATTTCTGATACCATGCATTGTTCGGCACCAAGTCACAGGTAGAGCTTCAGTCTAGACAGTGAAATAAAATTTGCCTGCAGCTAAAAAGCTCATGATGTCTGAGAATCGAATCAATACAGGCACCCATTCAACCTTGGGCAATAGCGTTGTCATATCTCATAGCTTAAGCAGCTTGAGGCCTCTATGGGCCTGTCGGAGAGAACCCTTGGGCTGGGAGGTAGAGCGGCAGGCCCAGAGCTGAGATCCCTGTGTCCCCTAGGCCGGTGTAGCGCCAGGTGCCGCCCCCGAGGCGCAGTGAGGCTGCTTCAGCCGTCTGACCGTGTGGTTGACGTATGGAGTGGGAAGATGGTTTTGTCTTTGACTAGTGGACTGGGACTTGAGTAAATTTAGTCCTTGGCTTTACCAGGCTCCACAGGGGAGCTGGTGGCATTGGGTACTGCTGCCGTGTTCTAGGCCTCAGCTGTGATGATCGCACCCTTAAAATGCGAACTGCTCAACTGGAAGAGTGGTCTTCAAACGGAAATTTTTTACTGATTTCTCTCCTTTGAATTGGTCTCGGGAAGACCAGCCCAGAAGTGCTGTACTTGATGGCTTCAAGCTGCCAACGCAGCACGAGGGCCCAGCGTAGAGGGAACAACTCAAAGGGAGAGTAGGGCTGTCCCGACCCTGAGGTATTCCTGGTTTTACGGTCCCATCTAAACAGGGATGTTATTTTGGTGCCAGATATGGGGTGAAAAAAACCACATAAGCAGTATAACTTCATGGGGATCCTCCAATGCTGGATTAAGACCGACTTCCTTTTACTTGTATTTCTTCTGTTTCTTTTCAGTGACTTCACTTTTCTTATAAAACTGCTATCAATGATATATTTTAGTCTGGCATGATTTACCTCCATAAAGCAAGGGTGTATAGAGTATTCTTTTCATCTCCTAAATTTCAGTATGTTGTGCAGCTGTTTTGTGTTTATATATGTGTATCTGCTGTATATCCTTCCAAAGGCAGCTGTATTTTACCAGGGAGCAAAATGACTTCATGAAACTTGGTCTGTAAAGAACAGGAGGTGGTTTGAAATGCTACGTGCTCGATAAATGCAGCATTCGTTGGGACAGCGGGTTTTGCGGAGTGTGAGTGAAGGACAACATGGGGGTCTCACTAGTGCAGAGAGGGGCCTGGGATGGGGGGACTGGCCGTGGTTTTGAAATGGGCTCCTGGGAGCAGAGGGCACTGGCTGCATCCTCAGGTGGTGTAAGAGCAAACAGCAAAAGGAGTATAATGCAGGAGCTGCCTCTTCATGTACTGTGAACCACGTCCAGGGGGAGAGTAATGTGTTTCCGTGGACATTTTATCATCATTTGCGTGTTCAGTTGTGCATCAGCTTCCAAACATAAAGCACAAACAGATCCAATTATTTGTCAGCCCCCAAAATATAAGGGGTATATTCTAGAAAAGCCAACCCAGATGACCTGCATCAGTTCATTAAGCAGGAACATTTTAATTACCTCAGGAATACTTTCCATTATTTATTGGGGTTTAGTTTTCTTCTCCTTCTAAGCTGTTAAGAGCAAAATGTTCTGAGTTTCCTATGCAATTCTGTTGTTGCATTTTATTTTAGTGAAGGCTTTTGTTGAAATCTGAACAGTCAAAGCCTGAGGGTATTTAAAAGTTTTCTGCCCAAAATTTAATATTTCCAGGAATTAATGGAAACACCTATTCCAGGGAGCTGCTATATGCTATTCACTGTGTTCCCTAATGCCTCGGCAACCCGATTCAGATTTTCAAGGGTCTGTAGAGCTGCATTCAAGATATTGCTGCAATGCTTGTTTCATTTCACAGAGCAAATATATTCACACAAACAATATATGCAATTAGGGAGCTTTATTTTCTTTCTGTGAAATATAGCTAGAGGACATAATCCTGGGGGAAGAGAATTTCTCAGCTACTGTTGACTTCTTTTGCTTTTAGGTAACAAATGCACAGGGATATATGACATTAAGAGAGCAAAACAAAGAATGATTCAGGAGACTGGAATATAAATAATTCTCAAACTCCATCAAGTAGTTGGCTCAAGATACTTAGAAAAGCACGAGGGAAGGCGTGTGATTATGACTATCACATGGGAGGTGACGGTAAGGAAATCATGGTGTCTGTGCAATTCCAGCGGGCAAATTCTTGGAATTTCTTTAATGAAGCGTTAATGAGCAGAAGGCGTATTTTCATGGTTGATCTGTGTCTCTGAAAGCTGGTATCAATAGTGTATGGTGCTGTTATTCTACTGAAGCTGATGATACTCTAACCATCAACTATTTCCTCTTTTTTGATACAATATACCTGTTTGTACTTCGTGTAAGAGGTACATGTAAGAAAGAAGCTTACGATGAATCTTGGGCTGACAGCCTTGGAGACTTAAAATTCTCAGTTTATCCACTGAGCTTAGCTTATAGCACTTCTCTGCTTTTATCTCAGCCCTGTTCTGGTTGGGACTTCCTCTGTGGCCTAGAAGATCGCTCAGTGGTGATTTCCATTGGGTTCTTGCCTCTCCCAAATTGGTAAGGGAGACACTTTTAGCTGCTGAGCACAATTATTATTCCTGGGCCATGAATTAGGTCAGAAATAAAGGGCTAGCTGAATGTCCTTTAAGACTTAACACTTTCTGCTTGCCAGCAGGAAGAGTCTCTCCATTTCTGTATGGATATTTGGTCCTGCTTGGAGAAATTTGCTCTGAAAGGCCAAATCTGTCTGCACGCAAAGCTGAATTTTTAAGACCCAGATTTGTAGACTGCTGAAGAGCTCTCAAATGCTAATGACTTTCAGTGGCAACCAGCTAAGGTCATCTGGGAAATTATGACCTCCAGGTGAAAAGCTCAATATCTTCCTGCCACATCTCTGAGGCCTCCAGTCATGTTGACGGATTTCTTTTCATGTTTCTTAGATCTTAACTATATGTTGAACTATTAATTCTGGTGCACAAAAAGTCTTTGAAAAAATCAGGAAGATATTAATAATTTTGATTAATGTTTCTTAATAATAATAAGACTGTAGCTAAAACTATAAAAGAGGCCATGTACCAAATGTTAAAAATCTTAAGCATTTTAAATTGAGATTATATCCCTTGGGAAATGGACCAGAAATTTAGTGTTTAATCTACTTGTACTTTTCTGTATCAAGATATCAGTTCAAACAGAATTTTAAGCTAGATGCCGCATGTTTTAGTCTAAAAATCATTTATCCTCTGCTAATTTGCCCTATGACATACAGTACAATGTATGAACAAATTTTAAAGAGATTAAAACTAATGAATTCATCTTGGGCTTTATGAGCTGCAAAAAATGCAAGTTAATTGAACCTCTAACATTCACTTGGAAACAAAGAAATGTAAGTGCATTTAAGAGACAGAACTCAGCAAGCTTTAAGTTATACATGAGGATCAGTGTCATTGTTGTCCCTGAGTTTCCCTGTGGAATGCAGTGTGTTGGGCAGGAGTGCTTCCAGGAGCTTGCAGGGATTTCTTCCTGCATAACGCAGTTGCACAGAAAGAGTGAAGCACTTTGGGGACTAATACCAAGTTTTGCCAGTTCAGATGGGATTGCTTGCCAGTACTTAGTCTCAGGAGAGAGGCTGATTCAAAGAAATAGGTTTTTCACAATATGTAGAGAGCAAAATACTTGAAATGGGTGGTACTATTCAGCATCTTGCATTATAAAATACTGGTTCTTCAATGAAAATTTCAAGGTGCTGTATGAATAACATACATAAATAACCTCCTCCTGTAGTCCTCAAAATGTACTGAATAAATGGTGATATCTCTTTCTGGAACTTGAGCCTAAAAGGAATAAGATCCTACTGTTGCTTTCATATGGGCTGGCATGTCGACAGACCGTAATAAAGGTCATAACACTTGCTGTCTCCAGATTCCCAGTGACTTGAATGAGAGTTTCAAGTGTGCAGTATTGAGCCTAAGAATTATAGCTTCAGAGAAGTGTGTCTACTAATAGTAATTTCTGATAAATGCTGGGCAAAAATAAAGTCCAAACTCTTGTGGAGGTTGGCAGAAAAGGGAGAGAGTGGAAGCTGTGTGCTGCCTCTTCATTTCTGCTAGGAATATTTAATCCTTGCACTGTGTGGGTGTTTTTTTTGGTTTTGTTTTTTTTTCTCCTTAATCTGTCAACTTCTGGTCAGAGAGGTGCAAGTGCCATGGAAGTATTTCAGGCACAGGGATGAGCTGATTAATCCAAGTCCTTTGTTAGAAGCAGGACCTTGTTCTCCAGCCACTAGATTGGTGTCCTGTAGGTAAATTTAAAATCCAAACAAAATGTTTTGTGGAAAACTGAAGACTGATTTACTGCATCTCCATTAGTTTTTCCTAAATGAGAGCACAATTAAAAATGTGATAGTATTTTTAGAAAGTTATTGTTACCTGTCTTCTCAGCAATCGTGTTTTCCATTTCCATGTTGTTGTGACATCTCTTATCTGGGTATGGCAGTTGCGTGAATTAATTTAAGTGCTGTTGTTCAGCTTGATTACAAGGGAACTGAAATACGCCCCTCCTGGGTATTATCTGTCACATTGCTAAATACCAAACCCGCATCAGGCTCTGCTTCGTTCTGCAAAGCCTCGTGCTCACAGTCTGCCTCTGCACGGCGAGCTTTGCAAAGCAGCAAAAGAGCTTCTAGGCTCCTGCCTGTTACTGCAGAGGGACGTGCAGATGTTTGTACTCCTGATATTCCTTGGCCCTAATAGGCCTTATGTTAGTTGTAAAGTCTGGCATAATGAACGTCCCATTGATCATGCACAATAAAACTTTTTAAATCAATGATTCCATTGGTGCTCTCGGAGTCAAAGTAACAGTCCTTAGCTTTGTGAAGCACTTAGACATGAAAACAGAGATGAAAATGCCTTATTGTCTTTAATGCTCCATGTCTCTCTGGCGGTTTTACAAAATTGTTTTCGTTCTGTCCTCCTTGTGTCATCTTTAACATGTCCTGTATGCTCATGCCTTCTGTGCATTGTTTATTTAATACCTGTCCCTGTTTCACTTCTGTGACTGAAGGGCCTATTTTTGGCTTCCCAGCAGCTTTTCTCCAACTGAGTTTGAGCCATGTTACTTTGTGTGCCCTACTTTGAAAGGATGGGGCTCAAGGATGACTCAGGGTCTTGAAGAGGAGCTATAACCTGGAGAAACAATAGTTGCTCCCAGTGAGGAGACTGTTCTCTATCAATTATAAAAGCCTGCTTTTGTTTTTCAGTTCATACAGCTTGCATGCATTGCCTGGCCTTACATTTACAGGAACAAATGCACCTTTTAAATATTTAGCTATTTGTTTGCCAGCCTCTAACACCTATTTTCTAGAAGATCTTTATGCTAAAGAGCACACAACTAAAGCTGTTTCTTTTAATCGTCCATCTGTTATGTATCCTCCTCCCTCTGCCCCCTTCCGCATCCTGCCTTCCCTCCCCAGGTGATGCATCATGACTCCTCGTGGCGCCCGGTGTGGCCCTTGCGGCAGCGGGGACGTGTCCTGGGCTCCAGGCTCGGAGTGAGACCTCAACTGCTAACGACTTTTGTGTAAGTGTTGACTAAATTAGTTGACCCAGCCTGCCCTGAAGATCGCTTCCGAGGTGCTCAGAAAATATGACAGCGTATGTGACATACATAATAAGAGATTTTTGTCTCTTGAACACTAGGGTTCCAGGAAATGAAAATTTTGCTGTGACCTGATTAGAAATCCGCTTTTTTTATTTAAAACATGCTTTGAAAATGAATACAGCATTTTCATACTTTCAATTTTGTATAGGACTTGCTTTCATTTATGACTGAGCGTGGTTAATAATAGCTGGACGGGCAGTAGCTGTGCAGTCGTATTCAGGGCTGGCTATGAAATTTGCCAACTAATTCTTAATGAAGAGCAGAGAGGCTTAGCTCTGTCTGCAAAAGGCAGTGAGTGAAGTCCTGGTCCCTCTTCTCCTGTCTCCGCTTTCCTCCTGGAAAGAGAGGCAGGAGCAGGGGCAGGTTGCCACTTCCCAGGGCAGTGTGCGTGTGCTGTGGCCCCAAAACCAGAGTCCCCTGCTGCTTCCCCATCCACTTCTCCCACAGAGCCACCCTCAGTCCTTCCACTCCTCTCAAACGTGGCTGAGATTGGACACCTAGACCATTTCAGAAATGTTTTCAAAAAGCCAGGGCTTCACTCTCAGGACTCTGGGGATGTTTCTACAAATACATTATTTTCAGCTTATCTGGAGAATACTGGAGAGAGATGGTCATCAAGCTGAAATATAAACTAACCAAAAGCAAAGCAACAAATAACAGCTATTAGCTAGCTTCAAGAAGTGAAATAAAACATGAAGTACCTTATAACACAGCAGTCATGGCTATTTACCTTGGAAAGATATCCTTGATGTGGCAAAGAAACTAATGGATTGTGTTACGCATTTTAGACTGTACCCTGTGCCTTAGTAGTTTTAAGACAAACTACTGAGGAAAGAAGAGATCATGGGAAAACTCTTAAGTCAAAAGTGAATTGTCTGCATTAGTATAACTTAACATGCCTGCAGGCAAGTTGTTTTTTCTCCACGTAAGTAGATAATCAAGATATTCTGCCATGCACAATGCTCTGTTTCAAAATAAAAAAAAAAAAGGCAGAAAAAAAATCAGTTTATGGAGAACATTAAATTTCTGCTTTTCAAAGCAAGCGATAGGCAAACTTTATGTGATTAATATTCTTGCTTTCATGTTCCACTCTGCCCTGTGACTGAAAGCTGGAGTACTTTTTACGCACCATTATGTAGTAACATGAGAGAAGGGTCTGCACTTTTTGAAAGAGTGTCTGGGAACTCTTTGCATTTTGTATTCCTTTTATGTACTACTGTGGGACATAAAAATGTACCATATTCCCTTTAGAGTTGAATAAATACTGAAAGTTAAATTGTGCAAATGGTCTATGTCTAAACACTTGATATCAAGTGTATGCAGCTTCCTGAGGAAGGTGCTGTAGAGGAGCAAATAAATCTCTCTGTTTATGTTTGCATGAATATTGACGTGGGTGTATTCTGGCCTTATACACTGGGTACGTATAAGATTTTCTGCCAGCTGGCCAGCGTGCACCGCTGCCTACAGCGAGTTAGTCCGTTGGGTTTGGCTGAAGGAAAGGGGGACACGAGGCTTAAAGCAGCAAAGCAGAAGTGCAGCGTGTGGATGGCTACACGACAGGAAAAAGATGTACCCAGTCTGTCCTTGCCTTGGTGAAGTAACGACCTTCTGCTCCCTGTTGCGGGGACCAGTGGGGACAAATGGCAGGAGTAAATATCCCGGGAAGCTTGACTTTCTCGTGGATACTCTGTGAATGACTTGCAAACTGTATTTGGAAAATGTCTCCCATTTCAGAGTGGGAGACAAATATTACACTGATTGTATGCAAAGAATGTAAAGTGAAATAAAATGCAGAGGATGCCCACTCTGTTCAAGAAGAAAGAACAGAAGATTTACTGCTACCTGAGTTACGGAAGTGTTTCTTAAAACTTTCTGTGAGAAACACATGGAGTAAGCTCTTTTACAGTTCTCAGTAATTTCTCCAAAAGACTTGATTTTGGATTTAAATGATAATTTATTTTCTGCAGAAATCTGCAGAAAATTAATTAGTTGTATTGATACTTCTCCATATATAAAGTCCTTTCAACATGTCCTCCTAGGATCTCTAATAAATATTTACATTATGGAATGTGGAAGCTGCTGCAGGATAGAGTTTTATCTGGTTCATATCTGCTTGCATATTATTTTTTAAATGCATAATTGCACTTGCACTGTAAGAATTAAATTGCTTTCATTATAGTTGGACTGTGGTTAACAATTTTCATTTATTTATAAGGCTAACAATTTAACTACTTTTAATAAATTGTGGCTAAAACATAACTGATTTGAGTTGTTTAACAAAGTAATTTGTATGCTCTTTTTAAAACAAGCAACTTTTTCATAATACTAATAACCATGAACAGAATGTTTCCTTATAATGATTTGCGTTACTTGTTTATGGATCGTTGCTAACCTGTGGCTTGCGGTATTCTAACAGAAGAAATGTAACTAAGTACGTTTCATATGAAGTTGCATTTTAATTTGTATTTGACTTTAATCAGTTTTTATTATCAGATCAAGAGCCAAACAGCTTCTCTCTGCCTGTCAGCGTGGTTCTGGGAAGCTTGCAGTGTGGAGCAGCTCCAGCAGGAGATCCCGAGAGCTTCCATTTCCCTTCCTTAGAAAGGAGGTTAGAGGTGCGGATGCATGTTCTGAGCCTTTGGGAATTGGAACTGTGAGCTTAAGTATTTTAGGTATTTCTGTGCTCTTAATTCAGTTTGCTTGTATGAATGAGGCCAAGAATTCAGATTCCCCTAAAAAAGGGGGTTCAGATTTTGGTTGAGTAGGAGCCTTTAGGGCCTTTGAATTCAGCCTGTGTTTTATCTGCAGAGATTACAATAGTGTGGCGATTTGAATGTGGTAAAAGAAATTGGTTTTGCTTGATTTAGCAAACAGGAATGAAGATAAAGGTAGATGTCAAGATAATTCAATGTTCTAGGTGAAGATTCGGGGAATGACCCTGTCCTTCCCTTATTCTACCAATGTGGACTCAAGCACATTATTGTTTCATATGTGAGTTTAGCATGACACAGAAAGCAAAAACCCACAATGCATCTATGATTTATTTAGCTGAGATCAAAGACATACAGTTGCAAAGAATCTAATTAAAATTTGATGATGCAGCAGGCGGGCTACATGTATTATTTAATTTAGAGGTTGTGATCTTATACAAAATTAGCTTCCAGATTTCTCCTACATTCGTGGGCTGCAAACTTACTTGTACTCAGTCATTTTGATATGAAGTTGAATTGCCAAAATTTCACAATATATCTTTAGATGTCCTGTGTGGAATTTGTTGTGAGGAAGGGAGGGAAGAAATTCCAGCTTCAGACTATTTCTCAATTCTGAGCGCAAATTTCTCAACTCAACTTTCTGAGTGTATGGTTGCTTAGCAGTAGCACGATTCAACTTGTTTTGCTTGAGGAACCAAGACTAGCAGATTGTGGAATGGTGATTGATTACTGAGACACATTCATGGTGGACACAGACTCTGCTTTTGACCTTCTCAGGCTATTTAATGATTTCTGAAGCAAGCTTCAGATTATTAAAAATTTGTGTGTTGGCTTTCCAAAAAGTTCCAGCCCTTTGTTCTGAAGGGCAGAACATCACAGGGCTTAACAGCCTCATCAGTGCTTTTTTTTCTCCTTTCTTGTTTAGAGTAAGAAAGAATATCTACTTTTCATAATCTTGCGGATAGAAAATCAGATAAAAACTTACTAAAACAATGAATCTTAATGGATTCTGGCAAGTCAGCCAGATTATGTATAACAGTCCCTTATAAATGTGAGAAAGCCTGAAGTGGATTGCCTCATGCTCCAAGTCAAGCAAGTGCTGATCAGTTCCCTCTACTGCGTTTCGTGCCCATCTTTGGAGTTGTTACAGTTTTCAGGTCAACAGTGGAATTTTAGACTGGCAATTTTATTCCTGGTCGTCTGCTCCACTGGTGATTTAAGCTAAATTCTTTTCTTCTGTAGTATCAAAGCTATGTGTTGCTTTTAGCTTAGAAGTGGCCATCATTAACTGTGTGAAGAGCAGCTACCACTGCTTACTGGAAATTGATGCCTGATCCTGGGAGTATTTCTGGTCCACTTATTTGTCAACTGCATGAGAACAATAAAATGCTGGTACATAACACAGCCCTGCATCTTTCAGGGTACGAGAAAATTTGCCTGTCCTAATTTCAGGGGCAGACCTGTATTTATTCTTCTGCACTCAGACAGCAATGGTGATGACCACAGAAAAAGAGTGGCAAAATTGCACTGTTTGTCTGATGTTTAGGGAGGAGAATGAAAGTAGGCTGAGAAATATTGATCTCAATTTCTTTAATGCTTTACCTGTTTGGTCTTGGAATTTGCTGTGAAATGCAGAAGTTTGGGTTTACTTGAGATTTGGTACCTTTAAGTGCATCAAAGGAATCTGAGAAAGACTGTTGGTCCTTAATTACATGCTGAGGTGCTCTGCTCTGTATCCTGTTTTGTTTATGACCAATGAGTGTGTGTGTGCTTCTCTTTTTTTAAATATACCCAGTGGTCTAATTTGGGGTTTCTTCAGCTACAAAACCAAACCAAACCCAGATGTGAAGCTGTATCTTAATTGTTTGATATTTTAATAAAGTTGAAAGAAAGTTCTTTATACTGTTGTTTTATTTTATTTTGCCACAGAGGATTTACCCACAAAGTGTAACAGATTAAAAGAAGGTTAGCTGCATTAGGAACAACAACTGTTGGACTTTGGCTTCACTTGCTTTGCTGTAAGTTGCTCTGCCACACGGACCTGCTGAGAACCAAAGCTACTTGGTGCTGGTTTGGATATACTCGGAAGGTTAGTGATTGCTGACTTGAGTATCTCAAATACCTCACAGAGTAGATGGCAGAAATGTATTTAGCATCATTATGTGAGACTATGGGAGCTGTGGTTTGCAGGGGGATTTCTCTGAGTGACAGACCAGATATTTATGTGTCTTCTGCTACTGATGAAATATCATGGAAATAGTTGAGATGAGAGGCTCTAATAAAGCAGAGTGGCCCTAAGACAATACATATTTTTGATTACAGCAGTACCTGTTTTATTTTTAATATTAAGCCTAATCAAAGAAAAAAACTAAATTTTATGTAGTGAAAGGAAAAAATGTAACCCGAATCTTTTGTGAGATATAATAGTTAATTGCCAGAAGTTTTTGAAAGCTCTTTTAGCATTGAGCAAGAAAAAGCTTCCATATGACATCTTCCATAAGAAATCGATTGTTTATTTCAGTTTTAGATCTTCATCCCCTCCCCTGCCCAAGACCTTTTGTGACATTTAGAGCCCATATCCTTGTCCAACCCTGCCAGCTGTGCTTCTTGCTTGCCCATCACTCCCCAGGTGGATGTGATGCACTTTCATGTGCACTGCGATGGAGATGCACATGATGCAGCTAACTGCATCTTGGTTGGAGATTGCTGGAACTGATTGTCTGAACACTCCAGTTCAGTTTCAGTTCAAATTAAGTGCTGCTACAAATTATCCCACTTAAGTTGTCCAAGTTATTTGAGTTTGCATTGAAATGGATGAGGATTCCCACAGGGTCCGTTAATCACATATAAGAAGTAGACAGTAGCTCTTTAAACTGTTCCAAATAGATTTACAATGAAACATTCACTTGTGATCAAAATCTGTTAGTAAGTGTTTTAAAAAGAAAATTGTGTACTAACAGGGCAAGCAGGCCTGAGGGTAAACGGAGGTTAAAAAGACATTTTAGGAGTGATAAAATTACTAGAATCTCATGGATTATTGGAAGTCTTAGGGGTTACAAAGAAATGTCCTTTATTTGCTTTACATTTCTCCAAAACTTTTTCAATATTTTTGTGAAATATTATTGAAAGGAGGTAGAATTATTGTGAGTTATACATTCAGAAGGTAAACATGGTCCTTGTTTAGGACATCTGCAGTATTGGGGAGCTGTTGCCGTCCCTTCTTCGTAGGAAGGGCATTTCTGTCACTACCATCCCCATGTCTGTCCTCAGAGTCTGTCTAACATGGTTGTCCCTGTGAGCTGGGCCCCACCCTGGTGCCTTCACCTCCCTCTTTATTCCCTCTTGTTCTCCTCCTGCTGCTTTTCAGTGTGTTTTTCTCGATTCAACTCTCATTCCATCAGTTCATGGAATTGCAACCCTTTATCTCAGAAAGGAAACAAAGTGTGTAGGCCCATTCCAAAGTACTGCAGTTTGATTTTTTTTTTTTTTCTTGTTTTAATTATGTTTGAAGTGTTTTAGGTATTTGTAATACCTAAGCAGAATTTTGATATGTAGAAGGCACACAAAGTCAAACTGTAAGTGACCTTGCCATGTATTGCCCTGAATATCTACCAGCAGGAGTAGGGTGAGGGTCAAGAGTAATTTGGAGATCTTCCAAACCCCGCTGGATGTGACCCTGTGCCACGTGCTCCAGGTGCCCTTGCTTGAGCCAAGGGGGTTGGCCTAGATGATCTCTAGAGATCCCTTCCAACCTCAGCTATTCTGTGATTTCAAGTACTGTAGCTACATTCTCAATAATGTTCCATTTTCTTTTCAGGATTACGGTTGTTTAGTTCTATTAGCCCTAATGTACAGGGTCAGCTTTTAAATTATACTGCATTAGTCTACTAGTTCCTTTTGCCTCATTCCTACTCTTTTTCCTCTCTGCCTTCTCTCGTAGCAGTGACCTGCCTTGGCAGAGGTCACTCGTCGCAGCCGCACGGGAGCTGCTGCTGGAACTGGCAGCCTCTTCCTAATGATTCCCGTCCTCCTTCAGAGCCTCCAGGGTGCCACGAAGAAGTGAGAGCTCAGTCTGTGACTCTCAAAACAATGAACCGAAGCAACTATTTGCTTGTTAAAATCAAAGCTTACCAATAAACCAAGTCTTCCAATTGCAGTAAGAATGAAGAGCTTAAGATGGCAGCACTCTGTAACACAAATGAATGGATGCTGGGGTTTTACTTTAAATTTCTGTCTAACAAGGGAAATTATTATTGTGTGTGATGCTGGGATACATTTATATTCTAGAGGAAGCATTTTCAGGGTTGGGAATGAGAGGTTTAAGAAGGGCAGTTTATCAGGATTCAGTGGCAGTGGCAGAACTCAAGGTCATTATTCACATTCGGTTTATTTTCCTTTTTCTCTTATTGAACTAAATTTTCAGCATGCTGATGTTTTTGCTGTTGTGTCTAGAGAAGTAAAAATTATCACGAGCATAGCTTCAAAATGGAGCTGTTAGATATAGGTGGAAATTGAGTGCCAAAATGTAAGTGCCTGTTAGAGTATCCCATAAAGAGAGATTTGGTAAAAGCATGGACTTTGGGTTTTTGCTGGCATATTATTTTGATGGGCTCACATAGGTAAATAGCCAGTACTTTGTCAAATCCAACTCTTGATGTGTTTAAAATCTGGTGTGCTCATTGGATTTGAATTGTGAATACTCTTGCCTATGGAAATAAGTCCTTTGCAGGGTGAAAAACTAGAGTAACAGCATAGCATGATGTTGGCCATTACATTTATAGTTCTAAAGTGAAGGCAAAAAAAAAAAAAAAAAAAATGATGAGCTGCAAGCAGATTTCTTCACAATATGAGCAAGAGTAAACAGAGGCAGCGAAGAGAAGAAGTTACAAAAGCACAATGAAAGTCACCATCTTTGGAGACAGCATTTAGTTTACCTTAAGTTTTAAAAATGTCAGCATTGTTTCAAAGAAACATACAATGCTTCAGTGAACCTGACATCTTTTGGAGCTGACCCTATTAATTATTTTTGACTTACCGTGTGCTCTACATCCACAGGGATTTGCAGAGGATCAAGTTTGCTATTGTCAAGGGCTTTTATTTCTCTTTTAAATGCACTTGTGTATATGAGAGAGTTCACATGTAAAACTGTCTATTAGTGGATGCTATTTGACAGATAGGCTTGGAGATATGAAGACATTTGTCTTGAGGGAGAAACATGCATAGTAGATTGATAAAATAAACTGCAAATGTTCTATCTATGCTGCTTAAAAATTCAGACAACATACAGGCTACCACGCACTATATTTAATTTTCTTGGGGATCTGAAAGTAATTTTTAAGATGAGCTTTTCCAGTAGAAGCAGTCTAGAGACATCCAATATAGGGAACCAAATTCTATTCTCAGGTACACAAGTGTCAAATTTGAATTCCTACGCTAAATCTGAAAGTCTTACCCTGCCTTAACATCGATGTGACTGAGAGCAGATCCTCACCTTGCTACTGTTTGCTCTTTGGAGACTGGTCTTATTAAGAAGGTGATAAAGGAAATGGCATTTAAGTTAGAAAGTAAAAGGAAGGGTAATGAAAATTTGGGCTATGAATTAACTGAGAATAAACTAACATAGCTTCTGAGCAAATTCTTCCTTTTGCTGTTTATTTTTTTCCAGGCATCCAAGGGAGAAAAAAAAATATGAGCAAGGATAAGTAAAAGAGGGGAAGAAGGCAGAACAATAAAAATGTGCTTTTGTAAAATGAAAAGTCGTTTCCCAATCTGTCACAAATGCATGCATCTTAAGCACAAGATGTATTCTTCCTGGAGTAAAAATAATGAAAGAGTAGAAAGCAAGGTGTATGTGTTTGTTTTTAAGGATGAACCCATAACTTTGCAATGATTTTGCTCTTGTAGGAAATGCAGCTGAGGAATAAGAAGCTGATACTCCAGGAGGGTTCTGAGTTTAAAGGCTAGCCACACAAATCTGCCTAGGTCCTGTCCTACACTGGCCACACTTGAACACAGGAGGATTTGCAAGAGAAGGTGAAAAAATCTATTGAAAAATCTGGAATCGGAGTGAATAGTCTTTACCAGTGTCAGATAGTGTTGATTTATAGGTATGTTGCAAGACTGAGCCTAAAAGAGAACAAGGGGGCAACATTACCTTGATTTATCCAATCCTGTAACACTTTTTCTTTAGATTTTGTAACTTGGTAGACAGGTCAAGACACACCTATATGACTATTCTCAGTTGCAAAGAATGTGAGACAGTGCCAATGTAAATGTATCTGATGTAAATGAGCTATATAGTTCTCCAATAGAAGCTACAGGTTTAGTCTGCTCTGTATGGACAGCATCTAAGTAGAATTTTTCTCTGTGAATCTGATTCCAACACTGGGTCACTATCTTTTAATTATTTTTTTCTGTAAGTACCATATCCACCTTTGAGCATTATGCAATTCATCATTTAGCAGTCACTTAAAGCAAAAGTGCTGGATTTGCAAACAGGTACCTTGTTAGGATTGAGTGCCAGAGTTTTTCCCTGTAGTTAAAACAACATAGCTCAATGATAATGGAGTCCACAGAAAGGAGAACGTAGGTTTCTAATGGCAACTAGAGCAAACATAGAAATGGCATTGAATTAGCTGCACTGTACTTCTCACAAGCAATTATGTGATTCCCTTTGCATGTCAAACTGCAGGAGAGAAGAGGTGACAGTAGAAGGTGGTAGCTAGGAAGATGCACAGGAATATGCGGCTGTTGGAGAGACAGCAGATTAGCTGAAGTAGAGCTGAGTAAAAAATAATTCCCTGTTTCACGTGTGTATCCTCTTTAATGAGGAGCACGGTGTTAGGTTAGTCAGTCTTGCTACCATCTGCAAAGTGTTGAGTTAAACAGAGTTTTTAACAAAGATAACACTCAAGTCCATTGAGCACGGAGCAGCAGAGAGCTGCCCTCAAGGCAGGGGCAGGATTTAGGTTGTGTTTGCCCTTGTGTTTGCTGTGACACGTAGCCAGCCTGGTTATGAGAGCTAGCAAAGGGTGCCTGGTGTTCTACCTTCATGGCCTGACAAATGAAAGCAAATGAGGGAGCTTTAATGTGGTTAACCACGAGCAGAGTCAGCGGCTTGCTGCTTAAAAGAAGAAGGAAAAAAAAAAAAAAAGAAAAAAAGGTAATAGGTAAGAGAACATACACTTCTGAAGAGGCATATTTGAAGTATTTAAGTTAGTGGATGGATCTACTCTGAATCCATATGAATCTGTACAGCAGCCACTCAGAAGAAATCAGCTATAATGAGCATGGTGAACATTATTATCGATCACGTAGTGTTACACACAAAAAGAGGTTTCAGCTTCATTAGGAATTCCTTTTAAATGTTGATATATTTGAGGTTTTTCTTCTGTATGAAGAAACTATGTACAATTTCTTCTGTATAAAGAAAGGCAAGTATGAAATAGTTTTAAAAAGCAGTGTTTAGGTTTTATGTAACAATTAAGTACACTTTAAAATTCAGGTAAATTAAACTTTTTTAAATCATAATGTTTTATTTTCAGAGGTTTTTAAGGAATCCATCAGATGCAGAGTGTGAAGAAAAATCATGCACAACTTTTCAGATTTTGAAACCTGAAACCACCATCTGATGGCACTGACTGAATGAAGAGTGTGTTAGACCCTGACTCTTCAAAGACTTCTGCAGATCATCTGGTGTAGATACAGCCCTGTGTGTTCTGCTAATGGAATTTCTGTACTTTCCAAATGAATATGTTTCAGGAGCTGGTCTGACTGCAGACAGCATCATGTTGTTGGTGGAATAATAGAAGAGGATGATTCTGCCTTCATTCCAGCTTCTTAAAGGCCTTAAAGGCTTCCTGAAGCCAGCAGAGGTGGAAGGACTTTCGGGAAGGACCTGCTGCTCGCTCTGCCTTGCTCCGCTGGTCTCCCCTCAGCGCCACTGCTCTGCGCTGGGTCCTTCAGGCCAGATCTGCTGCTCTTGGGGGATCTTGGTCCCCTGGCAGGGCTTTCTGCTCCCATGAAACTCCAAGCTCCTAGAGTAAGGAAACAGGTTCGCATTTTACATCTGTCAAAGTTCAGTGTCTTGACTGCAGAAAACTTCAAAGACGTAAGCAATAGGGGGAGGAAAAAAAGATGTATTGTTTCATTCTGTTGCACATTTCCTACTTTCACCAAGATAAATGTCACACAATTAATCACCAATAATTAATATAATGGCTCGATTTGACTATTTTGATTTTGTTTGACAGTACTTTGTTTAACTTAACTCTGCGTTGCAGTACTGGATAAGAAAATGTGAGCTGCAGCACAAAAAGAAATAGTAGTACTGTGGAGCTCTGCCAGAAGATCAGAGGCTGGATCTGTTCTTTATTCACTGTCTGGGTAATTTTTCTTGATGTCTACAGCCACAAAAAAATGTTTAATTTAATTGATTCTTTATTCATCTGTTTTTATTATTTATACTCTCTGCATGAGTATCCAATAACAGTTTGTTTATAACGTAATACACTGTCACCTATTTTGTCCAAGATCAGTTTTATTCATTCTGATATAGGTAGAAACATCTCTACCTGCACATGAAAAATTAATAGGCAGTTTTTTTCTCAGTGGTGTTTCCACTGCTATATTGCTGCGTTTTTTTCGTAGAAATCTATAATGTTAGCGAGCCAGATAAAAGTTTATAGAAAACATATTGATCCGAAAAAAAAATCCAGCCAGCTCAAGTCTGCTTCAGTCAAGACGTTATAAAAGGAATATTTTTGGCATTTTATACAGATGGCTGTTTTTCTGGAATTAGTTTTACTGAAGTATATGATATCAGATCATTACTACATATATTGCTAATATGCCGAATGAGATGGCACATTTAACAAGCAATCACATTTCACAGTGGTTACGTTAACTGGTTTATGTATTGGGGCCCGTGGTAACGCATTCGAGATGAAGCCACAATGAAAATTCTTGTCCTTTATCTTGCAGTGCGCTGGGGACGTGATACCAGCTCAAAGGGCCTGGCTGATGGGGCAACTCATTAAGCCCTGGTAACTTGCTCATTTGAGCCTCAACTTTCCTCTTTTTTCCTTTGTTTCATTGACTAGATGAAAGTAGCTTTGAATCACTGTCAGCATCCTGCTGCATTTGAGCAGCAGTGGCTCTTGAAGACTTTCAGATCAGTTGAAACAAAAAAAAAAAAAAAAAAAATTAACTGTAAGCTAGTCTTTTGTGTGAATTAGTAACTAATTGCCTTATTCTTTAATTCAATTAGAAATATGCTTTAAGAAAAACTTAATGTTAGGAACTCTGGGTAAAGTGTGAATTTCAGTAAAAATGCTCTTTAAGTTCAGGACAGATAAAAGGTTTCGGTCTGTAGCCTTCAAGCACCTATTTAGTTCAGGACTTTGGCAAAAAATATTGAAAGCACTGAAGTAAGTGAGACCCAGTTCTGGCTGTT
Source organism: Nothocercus julius (assembly GCA_013398735.1). NCBI lineage: Eukaryota > Metazoa > Chordata > Aves > Tinamiformes > Tinamidae > Nothocercus > Nothocercus julius. The sequence continues at coordinate 4,297,523 of VZSV01000047.1, forward strand.
GTTTATATATTTCAGTCCTCATCGTCCCATACAGTTTTGTTGGCTTTCTTACTTTAAACTTTTTGAGGCATAAAATTAACAATAAAAATGAGAAACAATTATATTTTAATGGTAAATTTAGGAAGCAATGAACCTCCTAATATGCTAAGTCCTTACACCCTACAAGTCCTGCTCGGAACTTTTTTATCTTGCTCTCCTTTATCACCTTGGGCAGTAGATGGCAGGTTCTTGTACCTCTGTGAAGGCAGAGTCTTGGGATAGGTGCAGGATCTGCACGTGTGGGTCCCGGTCCCACATGTGATTGTGGTAGAGAAGTCCCAAAATCAAGGAGATGCACAGCTCTCAATGGGAGGAACAGTTGCCATTAGCCCTAAGGAAAGCTTGACAACATTTATAATTTCAGGGTGTACCTGGGACTTAGAGGCAGCCTGAAGATGCATTTTCATTACCCCTGAAAAAAGAGAATCGTTTAAATGAATATGTAAAATGCAAACGCCAAGACATCTGCAAGCAGAAGCTATGCTGTTTTCTCAAATTAGTTTAGACTTCACATACCCCCCTCCCCCCATCTGTTTAACAAATGTATGCCTAGATGATAGGAAAAAAAATAAAGTCTACAGGAAGAAAAAAAAAACATGGGAATGAACTAATTCTCCTGTCACTCAAGTAGTTATAAAACAAGCCAAGCATATACTGAAGGTGAATGTTAATGACTAAGGAGGCAGACAGATGGTTCAACTTTTCTTTAGGTGGTTCATCATACTTTATTATTCACAGAAAATCGTCTTTGATAAATGAATACCATGTTAAAAGATATTCTGGCAACATGCAGTCACCTTTTGATTATGGTCAAGCTGAGTATCTTTGATACATTTCTGTCACTTTTCCTTGTTTGCAAACACAGGCTCTTTGCTTTATTAGAGGCTATTTGTATTTATTAAGTTGGGTTTGTTTCTTGAGCTTGAATCAAGGGTAGCTCAGCAGAAGCCATAATTGGAGCTGAAGTTTCACTGTCAATCTGTAGTAATGATGATTTCTTTTTAACATGGTTGCAAGACAATAATGCAGCAATTCTCACTTTGGGGAAGCTCAGTGTATTAGGCATCTTTCAGGAAGTGCTTTAGTATCTCAGAAACATCAATATTCACATTTTCTAGGAGTAAATTTTTTGTTTTTTTTCCCTTTGCTATGTCGAGTTATGATAATCAAAAATGTATTTCTACCCAACTAATCAAGGGAAAGTGGCAGTGAGGTGACTAGATACCAGCTGCTAATACTGATACAGCAGTGGATTTTCCTTGCTCTCTCTAGAAGTATTTAAGAAGAAGAGAAGGCTCATCCTGTTGATGTCTTTCCCTTACCACTTCCAAGGTTACCTGCCATGGATGTAAAACATGGCTGAGTTCTAGCTGCAGATTTGGAATGAGCCATATCTAAATTAATGGGTGGAGAGTGACCTACCTGGCACAAGTTTCCGTCTCTACAGCACAGCGTGAGTCCCTTAATTACTGCAGTTACAGGGCGATATCAGGCTTCTAGCAGATCAGTATTTATTTTTGTAAGTACCAAAATGTAGAAGCACCATTTTGCATGCAGAAGCCTGGTCAGCTTTCTCAGGCCATCACATCCATATGTTCAATCTCTACTTGATTTAAAAACAAAAAAAAATTCCATTGACCCTGATTTTGTGGTGTCACACTTGTATGTGTCCTTAGCAGTTAAAGTTATTTTATTCCTTGTATGTTATTTACCAAAAAATATTAAAATACTGCTGCTGCATAGCGTAAAACTTGTATTAGACTTGACATTAATACATAATATTGAAGCAAGCTTGCTGTGCCTTGAATTCTTCTATCAATTCACCTGTGTAATTGACCAGCGTCTCCTGGGTACAGATACAGCATTTCAGAGAAGTTGAACTCCTGCAAGCTGGACAGTTAGATAGTTCTGGCCAATTTAATTATGCAAATGGAAATTCATTTTCTAGGGAATATATTATCAGCATTACTTCAAAGACTTGTATAGAATTCTTTCCTATCATCTTTTTATGGGTTCTTTCTCTTTGTTGCACAAGTGAAAATGAAATATTACAATATGAGGAAAACTTGGGGAGAAAATAAATGAACTAATGCTTCCTGTTCCAGTTAGAGGGCAGTAGGCTGGGAGCAAGGAGGTAGCACTTTTGTGCGTTCTTCTTCTACTGTCCTACAGTTTTATGGAAAAAAATGAAAACAACACTACTGATATTTTAAATCACATCAAGGAATTTAATATTTTAATAAATGCTGTAGCAGGTTATTTTAATAGGTAATTTTCTAATAACATCTTTTGTAGCAGTAATTTTTCTACTGTTTTTACAGGTTCTCTGTCAAGCTGCTTGATTCACTTTCTGCCTCCTATTCCTCCTTTTTGTGCATACCAGCAACCCCTACAAAGCTGGAAGAGGAAGCACAAAACTCCATCAAGGCACCCTGGAAAAGGCTCCAGCTCCTGCTGGGGGCGCCGCGCGCTTCCCCCGCCGCCTGCGGCGGTCACCACTGGCTGGAACCGGTTCCGACCGGCGCGCGGCCGAGAGCAGCGCCCGCCCCCGTCTTATCCCTGGTGCCCCTGGCGGGGTGCGAGGAAGGGTTTGGTTTGGTTTTGCTTCGCCTCGCTTTTTTTTTTTTTTCCCCCCCCCTCCCTTCTCTCCTTAGAAGGAAGAGGGGAGAGGACAGGAACAGCGTAGACTGTCATGGCATACTGAGGCAGACTTCAGAAAAGGTCTCGGTACTCGTGGTAAGTGTTGGCTGGAAGAGGTGGTATGGACCCCGCTGGAAGAAGAAATGGCCGTGCTGTAAATTTGGGAGTACATAAGAGTGCTTTTTAAAAAAATTCTTATTCTTTTCAAGTTATTTTTCCCAAGAATTGATATTTTAAGCAATGTTTGCTTGCACGTGCAATGTCCGCTTAGCGCATGTTCAGCATCAGAGCAGAGGCCATGGGGGTTTGTTGTGGCCGTGCTCTGGCCGAGGGCAGATAAAACAGTCCATTTTCTGGTGACTGCCTTGTGTAATAGAGTTATACAGCATTATGACCCAAAGGGAAGAAAGTAGCCCGAAGTTCAGTGATGACGACTGTGAAGAACATTTTTTTGAGAACTTTTATTTCCATTCTCACTGCACTATCAGATTAATACTGAGATATTCTATTAGAATTCATTTCAGTTACTCAGTGCCGATGATACTCTAGTTAGTTAATGTAAATATCAAGACTAGACAATTCCTCTTTCCCAGGCACCTTTCACAGTGTGCTTTGAGTGACCCATGTTAGTTGTAAACCAAAGACAGACCAGGGGGCAAATGATGGTGTCGTGGGAAAAAAAAAAAGGGGGGGNAAAATTGCAGTGGTGGGTCAGATTGAATTGTTTTTACCAGCTGTGGTAGCACTAAGGACTGGCACAGACACGGATGTCCTCCTGTGGTAGGTATCGTGCGTGGACGTTCACGTCAAGAGGTGTCCTTATCCTGTCCAACTTAAAGGTTCAAGTACAACGGAGCGAGGATCAGGGACAGTAGATTGTACAGGTAGGAGCTGCAGAACCCAGGGATTAAATGTTATGCAGAGATTAAATGAGATGTCCTGTGCTGTCTGGATGGGATTGGAGGGCATCCCCTGCCAGCTGCAGTTTGATCCTGTGCGTCCTTAGGGTTTCCTGAGCCAGGTAAAGCAGCAAAAGCAGCCCCCATCTGCGTGTACTTCTTAGAAATAAAAAAAAAAATTGGTGTTAGGATTCAGAATTGAAGAGAAATTGTAGAAGATACTTTGCTGTTATAGATTAATAGTAAGCCAACTGGTGAACCACAAAACAATTATTTTTATGGTTTTAGCATTTCTTGGTAATTTTTACATAACATTTCAGAAGCATCCCGTCCCAAGTGTTATCAGGGCACCACTCTAGATAGATTTGAGGTACAGGAGTAGTTATTTGGCATCTACTCTGAAGATTGAAAATCACAGCTCTGTAGTGAGCAAAACAACATTTCTGCAAATACATTTGTCTCTTGCAGATTTTTGTTAGATAGCTTTCACCTAAGGAATTGCAGTTTGGCTATATGTTTGTGAGCAGTTTCATTCGTGTGAGATTATGAATTGAGCTGTTTTGTATCATGCAATTCTACTGGATGTTTAGACAACTTTTTAAAGAGTAAAGAAAAAGCAAAGAGTGTATAATGAGTAATATAATTCATCCAGATTTTAAGCTGATTTGTTTGTTATGTTAAAATGTATGAAAAGTTAGAATTTGCTAATTTTACGTACAAAACCTTGTAGCATTAAGTAATAAATGGCTTTGAATAAAAGCAGTAGGTGCACCAATTAATAAAAAAAATTATTGAATCAATCTTTGTATCAGGTAGCCAACCACAGTCCATGAAATGATTAAGGATTTCTAATATAAATTTTTCATTAAAAGAGAGGGATAAATTACAGAAAGGTTTTCAGTGACAAAGAAAAGTACAGCAATATGTATTGTAGTGTTTTTTCAAGTGTACAGTTGTATTGATTTAAGCAACCTGTAAAAGGAAAACTAAAAAGAAGTGATATACCAAGTAGCAATTGTATATTTACCCTGGATTGCTCATGTTTGCTTCTGAGAATTCATAACCTGAGGTAGAAATGAACACTGAAAGTGAAAACCCAAGCATATAAAATGGATTGATGTGCTGGCTAGCTACCAGAACATCTTTATTTTCAATAGCCATGTTCAACCATGTTTTATATCTATTTATCACTGAACTCATTGGGCAGAACAAAAAAGGTGCTAGTGTTAATACCTCATGAATATGCACAGAAAATGTTCCCTTTTGGTTAAATACCAACATTTATACCAAGCTTTTTGTTCTTTTGTGCTTCCCAAGAATGACAGATAGTGGGTGCTGTGGGCTAGGCTTGTTCATTAACATTGTTCTTTTGGGTGTTCTTGACATTTAATTTCAAGATGCACGTGAAATGAATGTAGATGCTATATATACTATTAGCATATGAAGAATTGCTAAGAAGACATAGTAAAAAGCAGGAAATGTCATCAAAATACCTTACACTTTCGGAAGGGCAGACCCTCCCTTTTAAAGTGAATCCGATGATCAAACTGAAATGTCACCGAACTGGCACTTGGCACCTGAGGAAGCTCCAGAGCTGCGGGTGTGCCCAAGTGGAGAACCGATTCCGGCCCTGGCCTGGTGGCCCTTCTTTTACTGGTCGTTAACGTGGGCAGCCCTGCAAGAGCCAGGCTGCTTCAGTGATCCACCCTTTTTGTGAAGTAAACAATAAGGCCATTCAGCGTGGCCTGAAAACCTCCTGAATGCATGGAATGGATGTGGATTGTCCTTCAGAGGTAGGAGAGAGAAGGGACAGAAAGACATCATCAAATAGTTTCACATATTATAGCAACCCGTAGCAATTCTGTGCTTGATGAGTGTCATTTAAGCCTGGCATCGTGTCAGTATAAGCACATGTACATGTGGGTACGTGCGTATTTATGTGGACTGTGACACAAATTGTTGAGGTCCGTTTCAGTGCTTTAGCTGCAGAGCTTGCAGCTACAGCAGTTTGTTACCTTGTAGTTAACCCTGTTCTTAGGCGGACAGAACCTTTATAGAAGCACTGTTTCTATATTTTCTATGTATTTCTATATATTTCTTATATTTTATGTATTTTAAACTTGCCAGCAATTATGGATTTCAGTCATGTTTTCAAACAAGCTGTGTGTTTGATGTAGAAATTTTGTTTGCTTTGTATCTAAAACCTTAAAAATAATTAACATTAGAAGGTAGTCTTTGTTACAGCAAACCTTGTTTTTATGAGTAAATTTAGCAGGTGGCTCATGTAACCCAGATACACTCTCATCTGTAATGCCTTGCCTCTGTCCTAAGGAGGGAAATATTTTTTTTTCCTCTTCTAAAGTTCCACATTTCTAACATTACAGTTATTTGGAGAGGATAAAAAGGGGACGAGTTCACTGTTTCACTTTTTAATTGTGCTTTCATTTGGAGGAATTATTTCTCTGTTTTTTTTTTTTAATCTTGTGGTTAGTGAAAAGTTTTGATATTGTCGGTGTCTTGATGTGGGGGCTTGTCTTGGTTGAATCCTCTTGTGTTCTTGCATCTGTTACACAGTCTGCTAGCTCATAGAAAGGATTTTAAAATACAGTCACAAATGACACTATGAGTTTTTATCCTTTTTGAAGAATCTAGATCTTGCTTGGCATAAACAGTACAATTCTTTCTTATATCCGAGAAAAAAAGAAGGGGAAAAAAAAGAAGTCTTGGTGACCTCTATAAAGCACTTTACAGGCAGGTGAATCCAGTTTCCTCGGATGAGACAAAAAAACAGGGTCTCATTTCAAAGACAGTCACTTGGAGATATTTAGTTACCAGGTTTCAGTGATTTATTGTCAAGCTTCTATATCTGTTCTCTGTTGCAAAGCTCAGTGAATTCTGTCCACTGTGAACAGTGGACATTACTACTCTCATTTTACACAAGAAACTGAGGCATGAGTTAGTGGCAGTATTGGCACCACAAGAAAGTAGTGAGAAGGTGGCCAAACTATGTCATTTGAAGTCTGATTTTGAGGCTCGTACCTGAACGAAAAAATCAATGTTAGGTATAGAAATACTTCCTCCTAAAAACCAAATGAGTAAGGTGGTGTGGGATAGAAAGAAGAGCATTTTCTCTTAGAGCTCCCCCAGATGGTCTCTGAGTGGACCAGCAGACTGCTGGTATAATTTTTAAGATACTGAAGCCCAGACAGAAGCCACCTAGGTCAATCTGAGGCAAGTTTGCAAATTAGTAATGATGAGGAAAGGTTAAGAGGGGTTATTTTCCCATGGGAAGTTGAAATAATTACCTCCATATTCTCTCTTTGCTGTTGTTTCCTCCTTTTTCAGCCTGCAGCTGAGACTTTATAAATAAAGATTTGTTATGAAAACCCAAGGGGAAAGGAGCAATACTGTAACTTTTAAATTTATGGTACAAGTCTACTTAAAAAATAATAAAGTATCAGTTTGGAAGGAAGGAAGGTACCATGAGTGCAACATCCTGCAATGAAAAATAGGTTTTGCCTTGTCTGTGGTTGCAGTACTACGTGGGTTTCCACCTAATGTGCAATCAAAGCACCCTGTGTGAAAAGAGAGGCTCACTGATGATCAAGCATTTAAAAAACAAGAGTGCTCAGCAAGTTTCAAAGAGAATCAGGTGGAATGTTTCTCCGGAAGATGCTAGTGCTTCTTTCGATGCTGTATTGTACTGATAGAATACAATGATAAATGATGTGTCATGTCAGTGCATGACACAGTATATTTGTGATGAGTAATGTCCTGAACACAAATTTCATTGCACCACAGCAGAATTTTTCCTTCTTATGCTTCCCTTGTCCCATATATAACCAATGCACCAGGCTTGATTTTGCACAGTGTAGAGGTGCAGTATTGATCGTGTGTTAGTGAGATCAGTGCTCACAGCCTCCTTTGAATGGAGGCTTAACAGGTAGGCTGGGAAGTTCTTCACAGCCTGAAGATCAGGCTTTGTTGGGGCAAAAAACTTGACTAAGGGAAAAGCCCCTGTAAAGAGAACAGCTGATTCCGTTTTGTTGATTACAGAGCTTACAAATAGAGCATGAGGCTAATTAAGTTCTGCAGTGTAAGAGAAGGATCTTCTGGTGGCCGGTTACTCAGGGACCTGAGGGAAGCCAGCAGAGAGAGGTTAGTGAGAGGTTTTGTTCACTTAAATTAATGTGAAGATGATTGATTGGGAAAGGAGGGGACACCTGTAGCTGTATTGTTTGTGAGCTCTATTGTACTGAGTGTTAAGTGTTCTTCTGGCTGTATCAGGTGAGATGTGTCTGATGTACAAGTTGAGAGAATGTCTTACTGGGGAAAATGAGAAGGTATTTTTAAAGTCCTATTATGTTTCTTAAGAGGTTTTGGGGAATGGTTTCTAGGCTTGATTTACCTGTCCCTAATCAAAAATAGGTGTTATAATGCCCTGATCTCTTCTCTGCTCTTAATGAGCATAGGCATTTACTTCAGTCCTTATTTAGGACTTCATCAGCCTGCAACAACATAGTAAATATTAAGGGAGAACCTGTACCCTTCTCATGGGCTAGTAAGAGTGTGTCTAATAACTTGTGAGAGGAAATAGGGACTTGTGCTTTAGTTCTTTTTTGAGCCCCTTGCTAGCTGGGGATTTGCAAGCCATATTCAGATAGATTTGTTTTTTTTATTTTTTTGTTTTTTTTCTCCCTTGAGGGAAATGGGAGTTGAAGGAATGTTTAACTGAAGGAGGGAGGAGGCCAAATTTCACTGTTTTTACTTTGTTTTCCCCCTACCCTTTCCCTTGTGCTAAAGGCTGCTCACAAGGCAGTGCCTTTTGCTCCCCATTGCTTAAGGCTATACCTAAAGGCACATTTTAGTATTACCCATTCATACTAAGGCTGCTTGTCTGAGACCAGCCACAAAAGTTGAAAAGATTTTACAAAGGAAAAATCCCAGTCTCTAGTATCTAGACTACATATTTACAAAGGAAATGTGTCTCATAATCCAGGTTGAGAACAAACTACTGCTTTTTAGCAGGGACTTTGAAAAGCAATTTGAAGAGCTTGACACGTTGCCAAGCTCTACTTTCCCCCACTCCTCAACAGATAGGTTGCTTGTATGTGCTGACATACTGCTTTCCCCCCCCCGTCTCTTTTTAAACTGTGGCTACTTAATATACCTGCTAGTTTAGAGATACCAGAATACTCAATAAATTCTGCAATGTTTCTTTAAAAGGCAATACTTATATAGTAGCAGAGTGATTGTAAAAAGCTATTTGCTATAGACAGGCTCCCTTTGAGGGGAGCAATTCCATCAGATCTTTAGAAGGTGCTTTCACAGGATGTGGAGAATTCTGCTGTGTTTCTGCCGCTTTCCTGGATGTCTCCAGTTGGCACTTTGTGATTGTGCTGTACATGGGAGACTAGGGAGTCTTTCTGAAGTCTGTGTCATAGTGTTATTTTCCTCTCTGAAGCTACAAGAGATGCTTCTCCCTATTGAGCATTTCCCTTTTAGAATAGCCTTTCTGTAGCCACGTTACAAAACTCTCTATCATCTTATAGTGATTGGCTCCCTGCTCTTTTGCAGTGTAAGATAGGCCAAGGTGAATAAACCTGCAGCTGCAGCAGAGTAAGGGGTAAAATAAATGATAGGAATACTGTAAGCAGCAGGTCAGCTTTGCAGCCCTGGCCTGATCTCAGAGGGAGTTCTTAGGCAAGGTCTCTTCGGAGTTAGTTAATACCTCTACAGTGATGTAAAGCAAGCAGTGCTGGGCTAAGAGTGTGGGGCAAGGGAGGGCCGTGACACGGAGTGGGTCCCCAAACACCAAGTTGAGAGGTCTTGGTCTGACTGCACTGGTACTGTGGCTTCTCCTCATGTCCTTGTGACACCTTTTGCTTTATTATCATTTCCTCTGTGCTGTGATCCCTAATCCCTAAAGGTGCAGTGCTGGTTCCTTTTGTGAGAAGGAAGACTCCCCCCCTCCCCCTTCTAAATTATTCTGTTTGTGTCTAATCTTGGAATTCTCTGACCCTCTCAGCTCTGATAGGGCCCCTTTGTCATGCTAGCAGCTCAGCTCTCTAGCTGTGCAGACAATGAGAGGAAAGACAGAACAAATCCCTTTATGCACAGCAAATGTTTTCATGCGATATAGTAACTCAGGGCTGTTTTGGTAGCAGGAAGGTGATGGTAGCAAAATGACATTCCTCAACCCAGAGCAAGTTTAATATCACCACTATTACTATACAATTGTGGTTCTCTCCTTTCAGGTGGTGCCCAAAGCTTTCAGTTCAGCTTACTACAGTTGTTCATAAGAATTTTTGTTGCTAGTGTCCCTGAAAACACAGTGAAATTAAAAACAAAAATCACTAAAGAGAACTGGTCCCATTTGAAATCCATAATTGGCTTTAAAAGACTTTTACCACTCTCTGAAGTGTTAGCTGAAATGTTGTCGAAAACAAAGGAAATAATACAGTCTCAGTTCAGACCTCTCTGACTTACAGCTCAGGCGACTGATTTCTCATAGTTCTCATAACAAGGTCTCTTATTGTGGCAAGAACAGGATTGCTGCCTTGCACAGCTCTGAGATTCCTTCATTTTTGACTTGATTCTGTCCAGATGTGACTCTCACAGTAGGGTTGTGCTTCTCCTGGCCTGTGGCTTGGTAAGGTTCTCCTTTCAAATAGGTCTCCGGTATATAAGAAACAGAAGGAGGGAGATCTGACTTCCTCCCCGGGACCAACCAGTTTCAGCTTAGTTGAGTTCATTTCCAGTGGCCAGAGGTAGACCCCACAAAGTTAAAAGTCGATGGAGGAAGCTGATAAAAGAAATACATTTTAAAGAGGAATGTGAAGGTGCTTTGTGCTCTATGTGGGAAAACAGGGAGAAAGCACAAAATGGGTGCTGTTGATAAATGCAGTATTGATGGTGTACAAGGGGATGAGGGTGAAAATGGGTTAAAACTTGGCATGGGAAGGAAGAAAATAGTAAAAAGACTTGAACGGGATGTGTGTTTGCAAGCAAAAGAGCTGCCTCATCTGTAAAGAGTCTTCTGTGGAGCTTGTGCTCAGGAGTTAGTAAATGGCGGAGAAGTAAGAATTGCCAGTTGACTGAAACTCTCTGCATGCAGGCAATGAATGTTGTGAAAGAACTCACCAAGTAGTAAAATTGTAAAGAACAGCTAACACCCACATTGTCTCTGTGCCTTCTCATCAGACTGCTCTAAAGCTTCTTGTAAGCATCAGAATAAAGACAGGTTTTTGTGGGGGGAAAAAGTACATCAAGGAAATGCTGTAATGGTTTTTGGGAGCTCATCCCAAGCATGGGAAGTGTGGGGGGGAGGGGTAGGGAAACACTTATTTGAAAATACACCGAAATGCTTCACAATATGAAAAGGAAAAAAAAA